>JAOTRH010447617.1:0-31327 GCA_034768845.1 Heliamphora exappendiculata | reverse complement strand
GAAGCACATTGAGGTTGACTGCCACTTTATCCGTGATGAATATCAGAAAGGTGTTGTTACATTTGGGTCTATCCCTACAGGGGAACAAGTGGCTGATATTTTTACTAAATCTTTACCGGGTCCGCGTATCTCCTATTTATGTAACAAGCTGGGCTTGGTAGAGATATATGCTCCAGCTTGAGGGGGTGTTAGTAGTTTATTATTATTATATTACTATTATGTTATTATTATTTGGCGTGTGTAGGTGTATGATTGTAATAGTGTTCTCTAAATTGATTATAAAAAAGAGGTCACCTACCCATTAGGGTACGGCTTTTCATTATTCTTAACAACCGTGTGTCAGATTACCTGCAACCGAGGCAGTACCAGGATCCACAGTTGAGGCAGTCCTAGAGTCCCATACCGGATAAGTCACAGGGGAGAGGGCCGCCAATTTGTTTTGGATGTGGCCAGAGTGGACATATTCGCAGGAACTATCCCCAGAGAGAGAGAGCGTCAAGCATTGTAGGCACACCAAAGGGTTCATTTGTGCAGGATCGACAACAACATCCTATAGTTCAGACTTCCCGGATTGCAGGTGGGGGTGCTTCAGTTCAGTCGGTGCGGCAGCTGACAGTGCTGGGTTATAGAAGACATACCAAGATGATGCAGGGTCGAGCGTATGCACTTACAACTCCTAGTTCTTCTAGGGCACTGGTCGTGCTGAATGATACAGATCTCTCTCCAGTGCGCATAGGTACTTTCTGAGTATGCAGGCTTTGGGTCAGTTTCTTCATTTCATTGTTAGGGGTTGGTGATAGACTCCGTGGGTGGTGTGCTGTGTTGAGACAGCGGCTGGTGAGGATGTGAGGTTGGGGTGAGTTGTAGATCCCGTGTCTTTGAGATAGTTAGCCATTTTTTCAGATATCTGACCTTGTTTGACTATATCCTAGGAATGGTTTGGCTGACCATCTCTTATGCTTGTGTCGATTGCGATCGACGTGGTTGTTTCTTTTGACCTGGTGTTGAATTTTGGGGACGAAATTCCTTTAAGGGAATAGAGTTGTGAGACCCTGATCCGTTTTCTTTTTCAGTGTTTTTCAATGCGTGTTTAATGCTTTCGTTACGGGATGTTCATATGTGTTTTTATACATATTCGGGTTTAGAGATGCATGCGGGGTTGATTCCCGGGGCTGTTAGGCGCTGTGGTGCGGACTTAAAAAAAAATATTTTCGTAGCCTATAAATATCTCACATTAGATATTTTCAAAAGATATTTTTAAAACTTCTCAGCTAAGTTTTCTCTTTTTCTCTTTGCCTTTTCTCTAACTTCTCGGGGGCCCGAGACTCAATTTTTGAGGATCCAACAACGGATCTCTACTATTGGCACGGTGGGCTACGCGTTCATCAAGATAGAATTTTATTTCGGCGAAGTTTGATTTTGCACATGGATCGAGGTATCGAGTTTTTAACTCAACGAGGTAAGTTACTAGACTCTCATGTCTTATAAAGGTGCTACGTGTAATCGTGTAATCGTTTCAACATGCATGAAAATTGCTTTTTGTTTCAAAGGTCGGGTTTTGGTTAAAAATCATTTTTCGTCAATTTCAGTTGGATGAAATCATGTTTTGGGTGTTTATTTCGAGGTTTGGTGTTAGGCTTGGGCATATGTGTGTCCGAGGGTGTTAAATGGGAGTTTGAAAGCTTCGTTTTGGAGTTTTGAGGGGTGGAACAGTTGCTCGACAACTATTTTCGTCAGAGGTCAGTCGGCTGAACTGGGTTGTTCAGTCGACTGGATCGCTGGGTAAGGGGTTCAGTCGATTGGACCTTGGAGGTCAGCCGACTGAATTGGTTCTGTTTGGGGTTTTTGTTTTCCAATGTGATTTTAGTTGATTGGGCATGAGAGGTCAGTCGACTGGGGTCCTGTGTTGGGCGTTTGGTGTTTTTAGTGGTTTTGGTTGGTCGTGGGGTGGCCTCTCAGTTGATTGGGTTATGGGGCTCGATCGACTACTCTCCTCTAGTGGTTTTTCAGTTGATTGGATTATGAGATCCGGTCAATTGAAGTCACGGAGAGGGTGTTGGTCACATCATGCGGGGTGTTAAAGCACGGTTGTGTGCGTGGTGGTTGGTGCATCGTTAGGTGTGGGACGTGTAGGTCCGTTGTTTGTTTTAAAAATGGGGTTTGGTGAGAACCGTTATGTGGGAGGTTTTGGTGTTGGCCTCCTGGTTAGGTTTTGGTTTTTCTGTATTGTTGGTTGTCCCAGTGGTGGACGGGTTGTTCAGGTGAGCGGATGATGGTTGTGTGGCATGTGATGCCGTGTCGAGTTATGTGGCGTCGTTATGTGGAACGTCGTGGTTATACGTGCCTTTGCGCTTATAGAACTATGGTTAGTTTTATTCTTGCATGCTGTAGGATGGGTATGTGGTCCAATGTGGTCATATGTGATCTTATGTGGTCGTGGCTAAAACTCTAATTTTATGTGTGCATGTATTACACTGGTTGAAACTCTGATTTTAAAATTGCATATGAGGGGCAAATTTTGGTCCCACAGTAAAAGTCCGTAAAGATGCATATGAGGGGTGAATTTTGATCCTACGATGAAAGTCCGTGAAGATATCTGTTGGCTCTGGTAAGTAATGCATATGAAGGGCAAATAGTGGTCCTACGGTGAAAGTCTGTGAAGTTATATGTTAATGTTGCATGTGTTGCGTTATATACATGGCATGTGTTATATTTGGGACTCGTGGGAGTCTTGGCTCGTAGGAGTCAATCTTTGCTGGTGAAGCATTGTACTATGTATATCAAATTATTTTCTAGGCTCGGATGAGTCGTGATACAAAATCGTTTTCAAAACTATTTTCTTTGAGACCCTTGGGAGTTCTCGTATAAAACCGTTTTTAACTGTCTTCTTCTGGAGCTCGTATGAGTTCAGATATGAAACCGTTTTATGGCTTGTATAAGTCAAAAACTGCACTTCGTTTTTTGAGCATGTTTTGTTTATATTGCATGCTTGTCTAGTTTTTGCTGAGCTTTGGCTCACGGTGTGGGATTTGAAATATTTTTCAGGTACCGATTACACGGGTTGATTCGAGGGTTACTGGAGGGGCAGAAGTTCTGTAGTTTTCCTTTTTGCTCATTTTGAACATGTATGCTATAACATGTTTTCACGGTGCTGGAACCGTGTAATGTAAAGCCGGTTGGCGATTATATATAAGGCATGCATGTTTTATATTAAGAGTGTATTCTCGGGTTGGTTGTTTGTAGGTGTTTCACGTGACCCGGAGTTTAGGGCGTAACAACATCACCACGACACGATTCCGACACAAAGATCCTCCCAGCAAATCTCAAACTCTGGTCGGAGTAGATAGTTCACTCCTTTGCGTCCTTGCCACCCAAAACTCGATCCCTAAACATCTGGCTCTTTGCATCCTGTCGTTGAGCTTCCACGACACGCTGGGCGTGGGCGGGCTGAGACATCGCCGTGAACAACGTAGCATAATCACTCAACCTACCTAGGCGTAAGTCGTACTAGCCGATCTCCCCGAGCATATTCCACTCCCTCATGGAAAAGTGCGCTAACGAACTCAAGTACTCTCAGCTGTGGGCATCGGCCACCACGTTAGCCTTACCCGGATGGTACTGTAAATCAAAATTATAATCGCCCAGGAACTGAATATAAAAGAATGAAAGGTTCTGTAGGATTAAAGCCCTAATTGACGTGATTCGACATGAATAATGACCTATGTGATCCTCTTGACAAAGGTAAACTGGATATAAAAGGAAAAATAAATGGCGAAGGAAGAAGAAGAGTTACCGTCTTTAAGTTTGAAGTAAGAAGCAGGGAAGTTCTTGAGCATTGCACTCCGGATTTCGTTCCACTCGAGAGTCAATGTTCAAAGAAATGGAGAAGGGAGTACACAAACAAGAAGGTTAATTTCCCCTTCTTTGTGTCAAATATTTGAAAAGCAACAAACGTTTGAAATGTTAGCGGTTGTGATTGAGAACCAATTATCATCCACGACTAGGATAGTGCTGTGATAGAGCGATACCACACCTGCCATGTGGCAGGGTAATAATTGCTCCATTCGTTTTGAGAACCACCTTCACCTTTTAATCCCCTCGATACACCTAAGGGCCGTGCGGTCATAATGATGTGACAGTTGGCAGGGTATTGGGGAGGTTGGGAATCTCCCAAATGATGCGTATCACCCCTTGGTCTTCGAGATGCTCATTCACAGCCTAATCTTATCCTCAATCGTGCTAAGCTTTAAATGAACACGACCAAGAACAGGGGACTACTGATTAGGAAAATGAAGTTTGATTCTTGTGTTTCCATTCATGGCCTGGTCTTATGTTCGATAATTCTCAGCTTTTGATGAGCACAACCAAAAATAGGAGACTAGTGATGGAGAGATGAGAGTCAATGACTAGAAACTAAGTTATAACGGCCCTTGGTCAGATCAGAAGCTAGGTTGATACTGATCAGAGGTGAGCTGAGTATAACTAAGGTGAGCTGATCAGGGACCAAAAGCCGAGCTGAGCATAACCAAGGCAACTTGATCAGGGCTACCCTTGATTAACATGGCTATAGGGCTGCCCGGGATTACCTACTGGTGATCCTGCTCAGTGTACGGGAGCTCGTCCCATGTCAATGGGGCGAGTATATTGCTTGGTGCGTGGCTTTGAGCTAGATTCTCGATGATTCGGTTACAACGACTTGCACGTGGTTTGTTATCCACGTGTTATAGTGCACAAATATATAAAGTCAGGTGGTAGCTTGAAAAAGGTAACACACATTAAGATATAAGCTCTCCTTCTCTAACTGCATGTTGGCTTTCTACCGTTACTGATCCTCCCAACATTGCATCTTTGCGTTTGAATCTCATCCACCTTGTTGGATAGCTTGATGTATATCGTTGAGCCTATTTCTTAACTGCTTAAGCTTTTGGGATAATTGGTGACTTAACATATTATCTAAGCCGTGGTTCAGGAGGTCAGGTCCTGGGTTTAAGTCTAGTGTGTTTTCATGTTATGTTGTTATTGTGTACTATATATGTTGATGTACCTGTTTAGTTCAGTTTGTTTGTCTCTCCACATGCAAGACAAGATCATATGTGAGTGGAATATTAGATAACTTGACATACATTGTTGAATAACTTGGTATACATTGTTGAGTTAATTTTTTAATACCTTAAACTTTTAGAACAATTGATGACTTAACACACATCTATACCACCTTCATATATTTTTAAACTTCTTTAAGTGCTTTCAAAAGCAAGAAAGAAAAAAAAAAGAATTTGAATTTTCTCGGACTTGCAGCATGTGAAAGGTAAAGCCAAAAAAGATACTAAAAAAATAAGAAGTAAAAATTAGATTTGTAAGGCTGTATGAAATGTACCTGTAAGGTGTGAAGGAAATACAGTTTTCTTTCTTTTGATCGTATCCAATGTTTGGATGTTAGGAACAAACAAAAAAAGAAATGGTAATTTCATCATTTGGAATTCTATTACTAGATGGTACTATAGAGTGTAGATCCATTTAATTGATTATTATCCGTAATATCATATGGCTATTAAGCAATTTGTGTTAATATACGATTTATAGAATGTCTGGGCTATCTTATGCGCACCTCGAATAATTGTACTCTACTACTATTAAGCACACTTTTCTTTCATCTAGCAAGTTTCTTGGCTTTTGCAAACTTCTGATTACTTCACAAGGGAATTCTTTTTCATTTGATTTACCTGTGATCATGCTATTTATGTGTCTTTTATTTTAATCATACTCTTCTCTTTCGAGTCTTCCATTTTACAACAAAAACTAATCTTTTCCTTAAGTAATATTAAATTCTTCTGGACATTTGAGTAAGTTCGATTACCCTAAATAGTAGTTCAAGAAATTGCACTTTACTATATCTAAAACTTTTTGTTTGTTTTTAAATTTCTAATTTCTGAAATACCAATGTTTGTATTATATATTGGCTCACACCAGATGTGGAACATCAACTGAGCCAATTGGGAATACCATCTTGAATTGCATACCAGTTGGGAGATACAAGCTGAAAATAGGGTTTATTTTGAGGGACTAATAAAACTAGAGGGATTTGTTGAGACTATTATGGTTTAATCTTTATTATGGGTGGTTATGAGAAACTGTTCTCTCAAATTAATGATATATCTGAGGTTCATTACATGTAATGAAGAGTTTAACGGAGCCATGCCCATGCACCAGCTTACACAGCTTTGAGTGGATTAGTGAAATGCAAGTTCAATATTTAGTCCATCCTCCACCAGTGTGAATGGAGTTATTAGAAAGTGGGGGCAAATAATGGAAGAATGGGAGGCATTTATAGAGAAGGTGAGTGGAGGAAAGTTAAATAGAGAGGAGGTAGAATACATCACTGGAGTTTCCAAAATCTTGAACTACTTAGCCAACATTCTAAGCTAGTTCATTTAGTATTGAACTTCAACTGTATAGTTGAAAGAAAAGCACTATTACTATTTGTTAAACCGAATATGAAATTTGTGTTTTTGCTTATTTTTCTTTTTGAATGAGTTCAATTATGGCTGGATTGGAACTTCATATTCTCAAACTCCTATACTACCAAGAAAATTGCACATATGGCTCGGTATTTCTATTCTCATATGTATTTTTTGTAATTATGAATTCATGTATAGGTTTCTCGACTTCTTGTGTTATTAGTGCAACAAACAATCTTACTAATTATTTTCATCTTTTCAATTCTCTATTTCACATTTAATGCTTCGTTCAAAACTCATTTTGTGAGGGGAAAAGGAAGAAACTTTGATTATTTCTTTTCTTTACAATTTGTTATTGCTAATTTCAAATAACTTTAGTAGAGGATTACTGTAAGCATCTCTCCATTCTCCCAAATTGTGGAAGAGACAATAGAGCATAATCAGTCAAATCCATTAGGTAGTAGTGTTCTTTTTCCATTGGGTACTTACTGTAGATAAATGGGAAGTTCGCTGTGTGGATTCCATTAATTTGAGTTGTCACCTGCATTATTCAAGTCCCCAATTGTCATATATTTGTAATTGCAAATGAAAAACATTCTAGGAAATTCAAACTTCAATGATCTTTCCCCACACCATACATTATTCCAAAATTTTTTTGAGAATCTGACTCACTTTTACAAAAACAAAAACCTGTTTCATGAGATTTCCTAATTCAGTATAGAACTACCATGCTTGGGATATACTCCCAAGCCTTATATGCAGCTCCTTTTTCAGGCATTTCATGGAGTTCATTTTTAATGTTAGAAATCCAATCAAGAATGTTAGATGGTGGAACCAATGAGCCAAACCCTGTGTTTTAAAGTTGAAGTTACCCTGTACTCTGGAATTATTGGCTTTTGCTTGCTGCTTCATGTACTAATTTGGATGGTCCACGTCTTGGTGTTTTAGTGGCAAGTTCATTTGCTTTGGTTGTATATTCTCTCAAAAGAAAAATAATGTGTTTGGATTCTTTTTCAATCTAACCTCCAGATAAAATGATAGTTGTCAACGAACTGAGAAAATATAAGAATTGATAATTGAAAATAATTTCCATTTTTAATTCAATATTAGAACTAGTGCTAAGATAACTAGATTTAAGTAATAAAAGTTGAGTATCATATGATCTGGCACGATTTTGTTTTAACTTCCTCTCATAAAAACCAAAGTGGGATGTGTATTACTCAATTCTAGACGTATAATTTCAAATCAGCGTTTGCCTTTGTATTTGAACTAACAGATGGCTAGAAATGGCACTAACGGAGGGCTCAATAATTTAATTAAGTGATAACAGTGCTTTCTGTTCTTTTAAACTTTGTAGCATATATTTTCTATGGAATGAGAGAGGCCAAAAACAGAAGGCAATTGCACACAAATGAAAGGAAATTGACAGTCCAAAAGGGATATTGACACAGTTGTGTTTTTTGTCGGTGTTTAGATGGTGAGTTTATAATGGAAATTGTTTAGCATTTCAGAATCCACAGTTCTTACAGATTCTAATAGTTGGCGAATTTGTTTTTCTCTTTTTCCTTTGCTTTACCCATTCTAGTGTGTGTGTGTGTGTGTGTGTGTGTGTATATATATATATATAAGTACATAGAATTGATTGGAAGCATTCCGGTGAAACAAAAACTTGAAGATATTTCAAACCTCCACAACGATCTGGTAATGTTGTACAATGTTGCATTCTTATAGTTCAAAAACAGGTTTATCCCTTTGTTGCATATATACCTGTAGGTGTGGATATGAGATGATAGCGATGTACTTTTGTGTTTTTATGGTTCAAGCACATGATCTTACTTTTGGATCATATCAATGCATGCATAGAAAATTAGCTTCCTAGAACCTTTAGTGTTATGTTCTTCTCTCCCCAGCACACCTGGTTTTCCATAACATTTCAAAATCTTTAATGTACGTTCACCTCTTACTATATTTGAGTTTTCTTACATATATCAATGGAAGTCCAAGTCTTCATTGGTCGAAATTGATCTTGACGTCAGATTATCTTATAAATTGTGTTTTGGGCCAGATTTCTTTTGATATAAATTTAGTTTGGAAAATTAATTAGTTTTTTTAGTGAACCTTTAGGACAAATTTTTATTTTAGTCTTTATGCAAATTCTCAGTGCTATTAAAACAAGAATTTGGAAATAAACTCTTGAAAATATTCATGGTGCCTTGAATGAGGTTAATTGGCAGCATTAATAGATTGGTAAGTGAGTTATTGGATCTTTGTTGGAAATTTGATGGTTGTGAATAAAAAAGAGAGCTTGAGATTCTTTCCAGCCTCGTGCTGTAGCCGAATTTAGAGGATTGTATGGTGTGGCATATAGCCTCTAATGGCTTGTGCTCAATGGCATCCCTTTTAAGGTCCTTGTTGGTTGGGGTGATTAAAGCTTTCCTTGGAAGGAGGTGTGGTGTCCCAAAACCTCTAAAGTAGCGTTTTTTGCGTGAACTAGCCTGAAGGAAGCTATTCTCACCATCGATAACTTGAGAAGAATAATTTTAATGAAATTCTCATACAATTGTTGGATGGAATAGAGTGTTGGATATTGTATTGAAAACAAATGGACAAAGACGTACAAAAGTACAAAGATAACTTTTTAGGTTATGTAGAAGATGTAGCTTAGTGTTATGAATAAGTGAGCTTAACAAAAGGAAGTTTTATGATGTTTGTAGCTTCACTTCTCTTCTTTGGAAGAATGTAATTTCAAAGAAAGGTGTAACATGCGTTTGCCCTCTTTGGGGATGTAGAACTCATGTTTCAACAAGCTTGCCCTTTCTTTTGCCGGAACTACAGAATTATGATGTTATCGTGCAGAAAGATGACAACTTCAAATTGTTGTTTTGGCTGAATCTAATTTTGAATCTATTTATTTTATATGAGGTTCCTTTTGTTGAGTTTACGATTTAAGTTTTGAGTGGTGACCACTGCTAATAAATTCTTGGTTGTCATTTTCGTCTGATTTTATGCTTTTAAATTGTGTGTTGAGTTTAATAATATTTTCATCCATTTTGGTTTCTAATAGTATTTTCTTTTTAATTATTTAAATGAACCTTGAATTGAATTGCTAGTTTAATGCAAGCCTTTACAAATCGTTATGTGCTTACTCTTTTTAAATCAGTTTTTAGTATGCGATTTCTTCTTACTGCAGGTTACTAAGTTGTAGGTTTTCAATGCATTGAAAGGTATACAATTTTGGTTTAATGTCTTCGATTAAATTTGTTCTGAATCTGTTATTTTTGTTGCTCCTGTAACCATTAACTTCTCTTGTGCTCTAGTTCTTCACTTTTGATTATTTTCATGGTGTGTGGGTTCTTTTCTGGCATGTTATTCATTTCTGGATTTTGAATATTGTGGAAGTATGGAACTACTACGAGCTGAAGGCACTTTAGTTTTTGGATTTCTTTTATTTTGGCAGGTCATCAATGTCATTCCACCGCACCCACCGTCTCAATTTCTCACTCTCTCACATTCTTTGATACCCAACAGCCCTCAACCAATCGTCGCAGTGCTGTCATCATGACACCGCCCACTGCTACAACTACAATCGCATTCAACGCCATCAAATTGGCAGCTGCTATGCCCTGGCAAGAACAAGTTAGGGTTTCACACATATTTGTGTATATGCATATGTATAATGTATACAATCCAGATTGTAACCTAGATTGTTTTTTAAATCTTGATAAGCAAATATATACGTTACAACCAACTGCTTTGCTAAATTGTAATCATAGCACAGATTGTTTAATTTTTTTAATAGATAACTCACACTGCATAGTGCAATATTTTCAATTGCTCAACTGTGCTTCAACTTATGTAAAAAATCTTAAGAAAAATATATTTAGTTAATGGCACTAATAAATATAAGATGTTCATTTGTTGTTATTTTAAAACATTTTTAATTTGGAAATTTCCACCTTCTTCATGCTATAGGGGAAGTGAAATAGGTTCTGAATAGTAAATGTATATTATATGTATGTGTCTATTAGCTTGCTGTGTATTGCCTTTGCACGCCCCATCCGATTCAATCTTTCCCCACCTTTGTAGATGTAAAAGCGGTTGTTTATTGACTTCTTAATGAGAACTGTTGGTCTTCCATGGTTGCTTGCCCTTAATCTTAAAATGTCACGCCCCAAACCCGGGCCACATAAACTCAGCCCGCTATTTCTAATCAAAGGTCAACTAAATGAGAATCCTCCTAAAATTTCACTTTTTTTTTTAGTCTCGAAGTTTCATTTCTGTGGCAAACCACTCAATCGGTTTGTCGAGCAATCTAACATAAACTTTTGTTTCTCAAGTCTTGTTCAACAACATAAACTTCCCAACTTTAGCTCTTTAGTCTATGTGAACGGTTATTATCCTTCTTCAAAACTCAAAATATTCCGAGTATATTTTGTAAAAATTTTGGCAAAATTTTCCTTATTTTTTGAAGTAACCCAAATTATTTATCAACTTATCAGACTCAAATAACAACTTATACTCAGGCCCAACCTGGATCTTAACCCACAATCACAGTTACAATTATTTACTAGCCACATTCTCCATATCATTATATGTATATTCATTTTCCAAATATAAGTCCACAACATTAAGCAACTTACATGCATGTTAACCATTAATTTATGCATCTCAAACTCAGTTTATTTCTCACAATGATTACATTCATCCAAGAGATACCCTTCTTTTTTTCTTAAACATTTCAAAACATAATTCTTATAAGCAAATACTCATAATATTACTACATATTTATGATTCTCGCATTTTTTCCATAGTTTTCCCAGCATCTTTACAAGTACAAAACAAGTGATAATACAGTTCTAAATTCACAAAACATAAACACTAACATAAATATCCATACTTCTCCTTCAAAACTCATTCTAGGCTAAAACATCTATGTGAGCATTTCACTTTCACTTGAATCTGTAAAAAGATTTGTAACCATAGACGTGAGCCGAAACATATAGAATAATGATGACTAAAAATGATATAATGCATGATATGTGAAGTGTGAGTAAATTTCATTTGTCATTATGCAATACCAACCCACATATTTTTATATCCGAATAAGAACTCACACTCACTTTTCTTGTTGTAAAGGAATCATTCACCCATTCTTGCTCATCTATCTTTACATAACCAATTTCTTTTTTTCAATTTCATCATTTTCATATATGTCATTCCTATACCTTACGTCATTAGTTAAGTTCTTATATATGATTTTTATTCTCATTACATTATTTTTTTATCTTATTTAACCCGTTATACCCACACTAACCCGACATCCAACATTTGTAGTTTAACCATTACAATTTCTCATTTTGTAATCGAGTTCTCATATGCGGTTTCTAACCGGGTGTTGGCCTAACAATATTTCAACTAATTTTGTTGATAACAAATCAAAACTTCTAATTGTGCAAATTAAGTGTGTTCACAGGAATTCAATATCGCAAGCACAATTGAGAACACAAAATGGAAGCCATGAAACATGAAAAACATATTCATATGGCGATAATCTATGGAGTACTTGAAGACTAAGATAAAGGACTTAAAGATTTTCTAAGTGTGAATGCATTAGAACCTATGTAAGTTCACATACCATTGGCTATATGTGTGAAAACTCATAAGAGACCTTAGATGGACCATAGATTTGTTCATTATTCATGAAAATCATTTTACAAATCTATGAAGAGCTTAAAACTTATGAAAATCATTTTTCATAACAAAGAAATGCTCAAAACATGTTTTAAAAATCAAAAATACTGAACTATTGAAGTTTAGTCGACTGATGCATGACATCCAGTCAACTGAAACTGGGATGCCAACACTGATTTGAACAAAAAGGTAATTCAGTTGACTGAACCACCCAATTCAGTCGGCTGAATAGTATGGAAGGCAATTCAGTCGACTGAAGGTAATCCAGTCGACCGAATTTCCAATCTAGTCAACTGAGCAGTACATTTTTTACTTTTTGGGCTGCAACGACTAGTTGATTTTTCATTCAAATTTCCTAACAGCTCTTTCAGATTTCTGGCCTATAAATAAAAATCATAAGCCCTGGAAAATGTAGGAACAAGTCCTCCATCATACTCTCTCATATACATCAATTTTGTTCTCCAAACTCTTCATTTTGAGTTATTTTTTAGAGAAAATCTTAGAAATACTCTATTGAGCCTTTCACTTATATATCTTTTGGAGCGAACATTAGTGTGATTCATCTTGTATGAATTTGCTCGCTGAAGGAGCTAATTCATTGTACATTCAATTTGGATTCGTTGTATTCTTGTTGTACTTGAAAAGGTGAGTTCTCAAGAGAGGGAACTCCGCCTATTGAAGGAGAGAGGGAACTCCACCTATAAGGAGGGACTTGAGAAGGGAATTTTTCAAGAAAGGCTGCTCCGCCTATAATCAGGAGAGATGCTACTCCGCCTATTGAATGAGAGAGGTAGCTCCGCCTATAAGGAGTGTTGTACTTGAGAAGGGGACATTCTCAAGAGAGGCTACTCTGCCTATTGAAGGAAAGAGGCTGCTCCGCCTACTGGAGGAGTGTCTAGTGGAATCCTCACGACGGTGTGCTTGAGGTAAGGACGTAGGTCGGAATGC
The DNA here is from genome assembly GCA_034768845.1 of Heliamphora exappendiculata. NCBI lineage: Eukaryota > Viridiplantae > Streptophyta > Magnoliopsida > Ericales > Sarraceniaceae > Heliamphora > Heliamphora exappendiculata. Next base: position 18,230 of record JAOTRH010447617.1, on the reverse strand, counting down.
CGAATCTTGTAAATCTTGGTGTCGTATCTCTTTAACTCTATCCCTTTAATTTCTGCACTTTAATTTCATATATACTTGAAATTGTATGTTAGAGAATACTTGTGGATGTTTGGGATTGCACATGTTTTAATTGAATCAATCTTGGCATAAATTTTTAAATACCCAATTCATTCCTTTCTTGGGATTGCACCAACTCTACACCAGGTTCCTTCGTTTCAATTTTCACTTGGTTCATTTCATTTGTTCCCATAATTCATACTTTTCATTATCCATTTCATTTAACCATGAGATGGTTAAATTCCTATTTATTCATCTTCATTCAAGTTTCATCCTCTTTTATTCTCATTTCATGTTCTTTCAAAATTGGTTCTTTTTTTTTATTTCATTACTCAAATACAAAACCAATGCAAGATGCAGTTTATAGAAATTCCTCCATATTCCCCCAACAGGTTATACAAAGCCGTTAGGTAATACTAATAGATAGCTCTATAACTCACCACTAGAATCATTTGGAACCAACGTAAGATGCAGTTTATAGAAACTCCTCCCTATTTCCCCAACAGGCTACGCAAAACCGTTGGGTAATAGATAGCTCTATAACTCACCACGACAATCATATGCTCAATTTTCGGGGACTAACCCGATGGGAATAGCACTCAGCTTGCGCAAGTTTTCGATCTTTCACTGCGGAGTTAATCAAGCCCAATTTATCACATCCACAATCATCAGTTACAAATTCAATTTACCGTTCATTACAAGTTACAACACTGGGTTTTCAACCTATATAAGTCTCTTTCACAACTGAACTCCATGTTCACACGTCATACACATTTATTTCATTTCCAATATTCCATTATCCATTAATAAACTGGGAATCCAACCAACCACGGGTTCCTTTCCTAATCACAATTTCATAAACATTTATTTGCAACCCACATTCTTTTTCCGTTGCATTATATCACATTTCAATTCAATACCATGAGTTACAAACACGTTTTCATAGGTTCATCTGTCATCATTTTGCCATGAAAGTCCCAAATGTAAGCCCAACATGGCTTCTTCCATTAATTATCTTCAAGTTATTCCATTTTAGTCACCCTTTCAGTTATTCGCATTAATATGGTAAGGATTCGTCATTCATTAATCTTCACTTCGTCAAATTTAAAATTTTGTAATTCCAATCATCAACCTATGAGTTATCCAATTACAAGTTTAAGACTTAAGTTATCAATTGACCTATCGAGTTACTTTACAAATCACAAATCAACTAGTTATATAGTTCCAATAACTTTTAAAATGTTTAGGTTAGTCACACTACCCAAGTGTAGTAAAAGTCCCTCACCTATTCATGAAGTTGTGTTTCATAGCTTTCATTAGTATTGGAATAAGTCCTAATTTAATAATTTGATTCGCTAATTAACTTAACTTCTATATCTCGAGATTTCAAATTTTATTTAATCAACTATTAAATAATTCACATTTCAATAGTTTAGCGATTTAAAGGTAAATGCCACACCATAATGATTCAACCCCCCAAGTAATTCGAGTGTTATGAAATTAAAGCTTCCCAACCACATAACTAGGATTTACTTCAAATAATTTTCCAATTACTAATTTAGTTATAATTTCAATCTTTAATTCATATTTTGCCAAGTTACAAAGCCCAAGCCATAGTTCAATGCTTCAACTTCAACAATTCAACACCCAACCATTCCATTAAATTTTAATTAAACCTTTGGATTTCAAAGGTTTAGCTTTTGAAAAGTGGTCCAGAGCCAGACCGCTCAATGGACCAATCGATTGATCGATCGAGCGGTCTTATGCATGCTTCCGTTGTTTGTAAGCAAGGAGAAAAATTGAGTACTGTTAAGGACAGCTCAATTGGTCTAGGCAAATTTTTGAAAAATCTTGTTTTATTTTAAAAGCTTGGCTCTTGAGACCTTGACCCTATTCTTTTGGATTATTCTTTTACCTAAAATAAATACGTAAAGGTGCGTTTTTCAAATGTTTTCAATTCATTTTTGGGTTAGGTTCTTTGACTGTTTGGGTTCGGGTGATTTTGTTGGATCTTAGTTTCACAAAACGAATTTTTCTTGGGTAGTTCACGTGACCCGGGTTTTGGGGCATGACAGATTGGTATCAAAGCTCTTAGTTTAAATACCTAAGAGCTATGAAAAAAGATTGCATCACCTTGTGAGGAAGGTTGCTTGTGCTTGACTTATATGTGTTTAAAATGTTTTGATAACCTGAGAATGTTATGTTATACGTGAGCATGGAGGTTGAACATTAGGATTAATTTGTTTTGCCTTCAAGCATTTGGATTAACCAACTTGGAAGCCAAGATAGAAATGCATTTGGGCGACGTACTTTCTAGCAAGGAATCTGAGTCGATCACTTAAATTGACTTATCACTCTTGTTGGTACTCCTCGGTACATGGAGTTTATTTACATGATCTTGAATGGCTTAGTGTTAGCAAGATTATGTGACATGTGTTAGTAATGGCATGATGAATCAAATCTTATGTTGTTATGTTCTGTATTTTCTTTTATATAAAGGTTATGTTTTCGCGAAGAGGAAGAGGCTATGGTCGGGGTCAGGGATGTTGTTTAGGCCAAGGAAATGTGCCAATCCCTGACGTTAGGGATTATAATGTTCTCCAAGGACCAATAAACGAGGTAGATCTATTTCCTGAGATGGTGGGTTCCATCTGTCAGTTAGCTGAGACCACTAGGGGAGGGGTGAGAGTACTTAAGCCAAGGGCGACCGTTGCAATGCATGAGTTCCAACATCTTGACCGTCCTACCTTTGTTAGGGATCTCGATCCCAAAGTGGCCACTAAATAGCTAGAGCTTGTGACCAGGATCTTAGACACGTTGCAGATAATCGAGGATAACTTGAGGATTGTGTTCGCCGCATTCCAGCTGAAGGGTGACACCCATGAGTGGCGAAAGTTTTCCAGAACTATTGTGGAGGGTACGTGGATTGCTTTTACGAAAGTATTTTTGGAAAAATATTTTCCTGAGTCTTCTAGGGACATCTACCGAGAGAAGATCTTTTCACTCACCTAAGGGATGATGAGTGTTGTACAGTACGAGGCCAGATTTACCAGTTTATCTTGCTTTATACCAGAATTCGTGGCCGCAGATGAGCTACGTTTAAAGAGGTTTGAGAGGGGTTTGAGACTCGCAATTAGGGAAATAGTGGCAGGATTAAGGCTATTCGTTTTTACTGAGTTGGTGGAATCGGAAGTCACCATTAAGAATACTTTGAATGAGACCTGTAAGGCTAGAGAGGCTAGAGCACTACAAAGAGGAATGAGTGCATAGTTAGGTGGACATCCCAACAAGGGACAGAGGTTGTTTGGTCCTAGTTCTTATCCTATTGAGTCATACCAGTAGTTTTCAGCACCGGCATCCTCAGTAGTTTCGTTAGGACAGTTGGAACGGAAGGAGCTCATTTGTTATCAGTGCAGACAACTAGAGCATTGTGTGGTGGATTGGCAATTGAGGGGACAGTCTTAGAGTTCTATACCCATTTAGTCCCAGAGGAGAGGGCCACCAGTATGCTTTGGGTGTGGTCAACTGGGGCATTTTCGCAGGAACTACCCTTAGGGAGGGAGTACACAGAGCATGGTAGGTGCGCCACTTGTTTAGTCGACGAAGGGACGACAAACTTACCGACAGCCACAGCACCAGCCAGCAGCTTAGACTTTAAGGGTGGCAGAAGGGGCACTTCAACCCATTCAGTACGATAACCTACAATGCAGAGCCATGGTGGACAGGCTAAGGGACCGCAAGGGCGAGTGTTTACCCTCACTGATTCGAGTTCTTCGAAGGCACCAGTTGTGCCTGACGCTTCAATGACTATTTTAGTCATCAAAGATACTCTCTTAGTATACCGTTCGTGGGCCAGTGTTCTTATAGACACGGAAGCATTGCATTCTTTTATTTCATCTGCTTTTGCATCTACTTTGGGGCTAGAGATAGACACGTTGGTGGAACGCTATGTGTAGAGACCCCAATCGGTGGGAATGTAGTGTTGGGACGAGTCTGTAGATCTTATAAGTTGGAGGTCGCCGGCCGTTGCTTAGAGTTTAATTTCATCATTCTCGATATGACCACGTTTGTTATCATCCTAAGGATGGATTGGATGACCACCTATCATGCCTATATCGATTGTGATTGACGGAGGGTATCGATTTGTATACCTAAGAGTGATTGTTTTTGTTTCATGGGTGAACGGGACGATAGTTTAGTGCCCATGCCCGGTGTTATGAGAATCAAGGAAACCTTAGTTTACTCTTTTCTGCTCTCATGTTAGATGAGGCTGTTAGTGTTCAAGGAGAGTTTTCCCCTGTATTTTGTGACTACCTAGATGTCTTTCTTGCCGATCTATTCGAGTTACCACCACCTCGTGAGATATAGTTTTCTATCGATCTTGTTTTGGGAGCCGCTCCTATTTTGATGTCATCTTATCATTTTACACCAGCCGAGGTGCGTGAGCTTAAGGTACAGCTTTAGAAATTGTGAGATAAGGGGTTTGTACGCCCGAGTACATCCTCGTGGGGAGCTCTGGCCTTGTTTGCCAAAAAGAATGATGGATCCTTGAGATTATGTATTGATTACCGAAAGTTAAACTAGGTGACGGTGAAAAACAAGTATCCTATGCCAAGGATTGATGATTTGTTCGATCAATTAAAGAGTTTGAGTTATTTTTTGGAGATTAACTTGAGATTAGGGTACTACTAGTTGAGGATTAAGGAAGATTACATACCAAAGACCGCCTTTTTGACTCGTTATGGTTATTACGAGTTTTTAATTATGCCGTTTGATTTGACGAATGCACCTACGACATTCATGAACTTAATGAATAGCATATTGCATCAGTATCTTAACAGTTTTTATCACAATCCAAACCCGAGACAAACCATGCAAGAACGATATCCCTCAATAACTTTCCAAGTCTTAACATAATGCTACAAGATAACTTTAAACAAGAGAGTTTTTCTTTCCATTTATACCTTCACAAGATTCAAACTAAATAAACCAAGTTTCAAAATTTATGTACAAAATCATTTAAGAATATGCGATAACATATATTCAATCTTAAACTTTCATATTAATTAAATTCATCCATTTAGTTTTATGTACAAACATAATACAAACGATAACAATAAATCCTCCCTCGAGCCTCTCCAAATGCTCCCTTTTGCCACGCCCCTAATCCTCGGAACTTGAAATGTTTTGGTATACATACATGAGTCGAAACTCGTAGGATATAGACTAATTCAAATATAATGCATGATTTGTGAGGTGTGATGGGTGCAGCCGAAGTAGAGAATGCAAGTTTCACCAAATTATTATTCGTTCACACACACACACCCACGCGCACTGATTTATCTCATTTATTCGCTTGTTTTTCATCACATTACTTCTTTATTACATTAATTACTTGTAACACCCCTAAACTCGGGTCACGAGAAACGCCCAAGAAACTATCATTTCGGGATACGTCGATCCACCAAAATCAACCGCACAAACGGGTCAACATCACAACATCGAAAGGAAAGCTATACCCTTTTCAAGACTTAAACATTTTTCCACATTTTGAAATCTCACGAGGCATGATCATTTATAGAAATGATAAAAATCACACTAAAGCGGAAAACAACACCCAACCCGATGTTTCACTCTCAAGATAAAAAGGGCATACATGCATTCTAAATATAATTACCACCAGACTTACAACACACGGTTACAAACCATAAAACATGTCTACTATTACATGATCGAACAAGAAACAAAAGAAAGACTAAAAGATCTTCCGACCCTCCAGATCAACCTAGGCATTCTAGCCGAGCAAGGTAAACTGCCTAAACCCCAGTCTGAGCTAAATGGTTAGTACTAAAGATTATGTCCCGCGCTACATATATCTAAGTAGTGCGACGATGAGAGATCAGCAATAAATGGGCTAACTCTGGGGTAAAATGGTCAAATGAAGGTGGCTTAGCCTTAGCCCAAATTAGGTCTAGAGCTAGGCCTGAATATTGATGGACATCTAGACTTGACAAAAGGCATTTGCAGAGATATCTTGCAGAGATATTCAATGATGGCATTGATAAGTCTCCATCAAGACATTAATTGCTATGCATTGATCAGAGAGAAGAGGTACAACCCGACCTGCCCGAGTCAGGTCGAACTCTATGAACGGGTCAAGTATTTTTCTACTTATAAATAGCTAAGGATTCACATAAAGAAAGGTATACTCTCTTTTACTAAGCCAAAACTCTGCTGAAATTTACTCTCAAGCTCTTCCTTCTCACTAGAATCTCTTGCCTGACTTTATCGTTGGAGGGTCCACCGGTATAAAGCCACCGGCGGGCATCTCACCTATTTCTTGTGCAGGCACGCACGTGGCATTCTCTCATGACATCACAGCCAGCTTGAACGGGACCAGTAGATCCCTATCCTAATCCTCTACAATTTGGCGCCGTTTGTGAAAAATTTCCTAGTACACCTTTATGGCTAGTCGGGGACACCGCGTTGAGGAAGAGCTGAGAGATCCACCAGCATCACGAGCAGGAGAATCTCATGCAACTCACCATGGAAGAGGACACCCAGTGGCTTCTGAAGTTCATGTTGGTGGAGCAGGCTCAACCAAGGAAGAGGATGGACCCAGGTTGGGGGTTCCAATGACTCAACATCCTCGGTAGGGGTCTACCCCACACGTTTCACCATGCAGCAAGTCCTGGAAGGGTATCATGACCAGCTAAACAAAAGGGATGAGCAGCTGGACAGGTTCCAACAAGAGCTCAACGAGATGAAGGCTCAAATGAACTGGCGCTCGCCAGGAGCTCGGACCGAACGAGAGGAGGCCAATCGTGAAAGGTCCGACTGTAATCGGGGGAGAGATGTTGTTCAGCATTAGGCCAGTCGTGCCTCGAGGAAGGAAGCTCGACCTGGTTGACGTGTGGAAGACCCCGAGAAGAGCCGCGTCTCAGGCTCCAAGAGGAACAGGTAGAAGCAAACACAGACCTCCAGCAACATCAATGAACCAGCCAAGCGCTGTAGTGAGCACAAACGGCAGGCTGGTCAAGACCTTGGGCGTGTAGAGGAGAAAGAAGAGCTCAAGCAATGGTTGAACCTCTAACTCGAGGGGAAACTACAGCCGGCCATAGGGAGGTCGGCTCAAGACGCTGCTCGGAGGACCCTGGAGTAGATATTTGCCTCCCCATTCATAAGAGAGGTCGATGGGGCTGATCCTCCAAGGAAATTTCAAACCCCCAATCAACCTCTATGATGGGAAAGCTGACCCTATGGGTCATATTAGACATTATAGGCAAATGATGGCACTTTAGAGCGAAAATGATGCCATGATGTGTAGGATGTTTCCATCCAGCTTGGGCGAGGTGGCCTTGCGCTGGTTTGATAAGCTCCCCGTTGGATCAGTGGGCAGCTGGAGGTAACTCGCCGAGCTGTTCACAGCGAGGTTCATTACAAACAGCCACCAGCCCAAGGAAATCGATTCCCTGTTAGGATTGAGGAAGGCCGAGAACGAAAGCTTAAGGTCGTATGCTCGGAGATACTGGGAGACCTTCAATGATATAGATGACTGCAACGAGCAGCTCGCCGTGGCCTCCTTCAAGCTCGTGTTAGAGAAAACCCACAAGTTAGGGCATTCGCTGACCAAGAGGCCTACTCAGAGCATGGTTGAGCTGATGCTGAGGATAGAACAGCACTCCAAAGTGGAGGAGGACATTAGAGGTGTGAGCAATGAATCCCCTGCCCGAAAAGCGCCGAAGGGTGACCGAGCGGAGAAGAAGGAGCACGAGAAGGCAAAGAAGAGGCCTGATCGAGAAAAGGAGCGCCAGAGGCCGAACGAGGTGTACGAGGTGGCGAACACAGTGTTTAAGAAGCCCATTCACAAGCTCCTCAACCAAATCAAGGATAAGCCCTGGTTTGTCTAGCCGCCCAAGATGTTTACTGACTCGAGCAAGCGAGATGAAAAGAAGCAATGCGCCTACCATAGAGAGCACGGATACTACACCGACCGATGCCGCACCTTCAAAAGGTTCTTGGAGGAGCAAGTCAAGGCAGGGAACCTCGGGCCATATATTGACAAGAAAAATACCTGGGCTGAGCAGCATGCCTGCGCTGAGCAAAGGGGGGCAGCTGGAGAACCGATAGGAGTCATCAATGTCATTCACGCAGCCCCAAGGCCGGAGACATCTAATGAAGTAAGGGGTCTGAGCCAGAAGAGGGCGCATCGTGAAGTCATGCAAGCCCGAGCATGGAGGGCCGAGCAGAAGGAAGTATCCGAGCACCGAGTTCCTAGCTGGAGACCTGACATTCACCGATGCTGACCTAGAGGGAGTTGAGCACCCTCACAATGACGCGCTCGTTATAACCCTCCGGATTGGGAGGTATGATGTAAAGCGTATCCTGGTCGATCAAGGGAGCTCGATAGAGGTTATGTACGCCGACTTCTTCTACAAATTAGGGCTCACGAAAGCAGACTTGCAAAAATGTCATACCCCATTGATCGGGTTCAATGGTCAGCCCATCCTGCCGATGGGAAGGATCACGCTTCCGGTCAAGGCAGGCTTCGAGCTCAGAAATACTGAGTTCTTGGTGATGGACGTCCCATCGCCTTATAATGCTATAATGGGAAGGACTTGGCTCCATCAGCTCAAAGCCATTCCTTCCCCTTACCATCAAGTTTTGAAGTTCCCAACTGCCCTGGGTGTAGAGTGAATTAGGGGAGACTAGGCAGCGGCCAGGCAATGCTTTATGGTTGCCATCCGAGGTAAAGAAGGCTCCTCTGGCGACGAACAAATATGTGAGATGGAAGTCCAAGATAGGCCACTCCTCGATGACGTCGGGAAAACACCAGCAGAGAAGGTGGTGGAGCCGCTAAAGAAAGTCACCCTGAATGAGGAAGATCCTGATCGGTTCTTCCTACTCGGCACTCGCATTGCCGAACAGAATGAGTTCGCACTGGTGAATTTCCTTAAATCAAACGTTGAGGTCTTCGCATGGACTCCCTATGAGATGCCGGGCATCAATCCCGAGGTAATAGAGCATAAGCTGAATGTCAACCCAACATACAAGCCCGTAGTCCAGCGCGGGAGGAGGTCTTCAGCGCAACATACAGAGGCAGTTACCGAGGAAATTGAAAAGTTACTCAAGGCAGGAGCAATAAAAGAAGTACAGTACCCACAGTGGCTGTCCAACACAGTCGTTGTCAAGAAGAAAAATGGGAAGTGGAGGGTCTATGTTGATTTCACTGACCTGAACAAAGCCTGTCCCAAAGATTCCTTCCCGCTTCCCAAAATTGATCAGCTGGTGAACTCGGCATCTGGGCACGGCACCATGAGTTTCTTGGACGCATACAGGGGCTATCACCAGATTGCTCTAAACGCGGATGATCAAGAGAAGACCAGCTTCATCACCTCCAGAGGACTTTATTGCTACAAGGTCATGCCCTTTGGCCTAAAGAATGCTGGGGCAACCTATCAAAGGTTGGTAACCAAAATATTCCAACCTATGCTAGGTCGGAATATTGAGGTTTACATCGACGATATGGTGGTGAAGACGGAGGAAGAGCAAGACCATTTGGCCGACCTGAGCAGTGTGTTCGAGGTACTGAAGACCTACAAACTAAGGCTTAATGCATCAAAATGCGCGTTTAGAGTACAATCGGGGAAGTTTCTCGGGCACCTGATTAGTAGAAGAGGCATCGAGGCGGACCCCGATCAGATAACTGCAATCCAAAACATAAAGCCCCCAAAGACTGTTCGGGAGATACAACGATTGACTGGAATGGCAGCAACACTGAATAGATTCATCAGCCGATCATCAGATAAGTGCCATCATTTCTTTCAATTATTGAAAAAGGGCAAGAATTTTGTTTAGGGGGAAGAGTGTGATCAGGCGCTCCAAATTTTGAAGGAGTACTTGACCTCGGCTCCTCTCCTCTCTAAGCCCTTGTTTGGGGAAGAGCTATACATGTACCTTGCAATGTCCGATCACGCGGCTAGTGTTATCTTGCTCAGAATGAATACTGCCGAGCGGCTCCCAATCTATTATGTCAGCCACACCCTCCTCGATGCCGAGACCAGATACTTACCCTTGGAGAAGCTAGCATTGGCCCTGGTCATGGCATCTCGAAAGCTGGCACAATACTTTCAAGCCCACAAGATCATTGTTCTAACTGCACACCCTCTCAAAGCTTTGCTACGCCGAGTTGATCTATCAGGAAGGATTGCCAAGGGGGAGTGGAGCTCAGAGAGTACGATATCGAGTTCCGACCAAGAACAGCGATCAAAGGTCAGGTCCTCGCAGATTTTATTGTTGAATTCTCCAAGTCGGCCACACAGCACAGCTCGGACTTAACCCCACTCGAGCCCGAGCTAGGGGGAAGGATGACTGGACAGAGAAAACGAATGGAGAAGAAGAAAATGGGGCATCCAATGCCAAGCCCCGATTAGCAAAACCGCAAGGATGGAGGCTATTCACTGATGGTGCTTCAAACCAGAAAGGCTCCAGAGCAGGAGTGGTCCTCGTATCCCCCGACGGATCAGTGACAGAGCACTCAATAAGGTTGGGATTCCCAGCCTCCAATAATGAAGCCGAGTATGAAGCACTACTCGTAGGGCTTAGGAGTGCCAAGCTCCTAGGCATCAGAAACTTGAAGGTTTTTTGTGATTCACAGCTAGTGGTCAACCAGATGACTGGGCAATACAACGCTAGGGACGACAGGGTGGCTACCTATCTCTCTATTGCACTCGAGATGATCAAGGGCTTTGATGAAGTACAGATTGAGCAGGTCAGCCGAGAAGGAAACTCTCATGCCGACGCCCTGGCAGCCCTGGCCTCTACAACCGAGCTCGAAATAAAGAGAACGGTGGAAGTGCAAAAGCAGGAGAGCTCGAGCATTGGCACCACTGCTTGGCATATATGTGCTATTGAAGAAGACCAAGAGCTGAGCTGGATGGACCCAATCGTCAGCTTCCTCAACGATGGCCAACTCCAAGAGGACAAAAAGGAAGCGCACAAGATCAGACATAAATCTGCGCATTTTTGGTTATCTCCCAAGGGTCAACTGTACATGAGGTCTTTCTTAGGTCCCTATCTGCTATGTGTTCATCCGAACAAAGTCCAGGACTTTCTGTTCGAACTTCATGAAGGGATATGCGGGGGCCATACCAGGGGAAGACCCATGGCATACTGAGCAATGAGCCAAGATTATTGGTGGCCCTATATGCAGAAAGATGCCCAGGTCTATTCACAGAAGTGCCAGAAGTGCCAAAAGTTTGCTCCCTTGCACAGGCAACCAGCCGAGGAGCTTAATCCGATCACCAGCCCATGGCCCTTTGCTCAATGGGGACTGGACATTGTAGGGCCATTGCTTAAAGCGCCCGGCAATAGAAAGTTCCTAATTATAGCTATAGATTATTTTTCCAAATGGGTGGAAGCTGAACCCTTGGCCAACATCAGAGATGTGGACGCGAAGAAGTTCTTGTGGAAGAACGTCATCACCAGATTTGGTATTCCACGTGCTATAGTTGCAAACAATGGGAAGCAATTCGACAGCAACTTGTTCAAGAGGTTCTGCTCAGGCCTGGGCATAAAGATTCGTTTCTCAACACCTTCATTCCCTCAGAGCAACGGTCAAGCAGAGATCTCGAACAAAACACTTTTGTCACGGCTGAAGAGAAGACTAGAGAAAGCTAAGGGAAAGTGGGCAGATGAACTCCCCTCCGTGCTGTGGGCCTACCGAACAACTCCCAGAAGTTCTACAGAGGAGACGCCATTTTTCATGGCCTACGAATTAGAAGCAGTCATCCCTTCGAAGGTCGGCATGCCTACCATCAGATCTGAAGCCTTCGAGTCCGGGAATAACGATCTTAGCATAGCTCGGGAGCTGGACCTGGAAAAAGAAAGGAGGGAGCAGGCACTGGTCAGACTGGCATCCTACCAACAACAACTTGAAAAGTTCTATAGCAGACGGGTGAATCAGAGGAGCTTCCAAGTTGGTGAGCTGGTCCTCAGGAATGTCCTCCTTAGTACAAAGGGCCCCCTTGATGGCAAGCCAGGTCCGACCTGGGAGGGTCCATACAATGTTACGTCAGTTGCTGGCATGGGAGCATACAGACTCGAAGACATGGAAGGTAAGTAGATCCCAAGGCCGTGGAATGCCCAGAATTTAAGAAAGTTTTATCATTGAAGCCTGTAATGTACATTTGTTCAGAACAAGGAATAAAAAGGATTTTTCCAACAGTTCGTGCATGATTGATGACATCGTCGAAGAAAGCCCTAGCTTGGCTAGGCACCTAAAGTCCCGGTGGCCTCGAGCCATGCCAGGGCAAGAAAGTCCTAGTTCGGCTAGGCACTTAATGTCCCGGTGGCCTCGAGCCACGCCAGGGCAAGAAAGCCCTAGCTCGACTAGGCACCTAAAGTCCCGGTGGCCTCGAGCCACCCCAGGGCCAGAAAGTCCTAGCTCGGCTAGGCACCTAAAGTCCCGGTGACCTCAAGCCACGTTAGGGCAAGAAATTCCTAGCTCGGCTAGGAACCTAAAGTCCCGGTGGCCTCGAACCACGCCAGGGCAAGAAAGTCCTAGCTCGGCTAGGCACCAAAAGTCCCGGTGGCCTCGAGCCACACCAAGGTAAGAAAGTCCTAGCTCGGCTAGGCACCAAAGATTTAGTCAGAGAGGACTAAGATTTAGTCTTCACCTCGCTTGGCTAGGCGTGAAGACCCATCAATGGGCACAAGAGACAAGCAGGGTCGTTTTCTGAGCTAGGATATATGCTACATAGCTCGGCTAGCATTATCAAAATTTGACGAGCAAATAAAAGCTCAAGCCGACATTGAATGACTTGGGAACTTTTTAGATTTCTACGTCTCAACCCTGAGTCATAAGGGTTAGATCGACAGATATAACTAAACAGGAAATCCTAAGCCGGGCGTGAATAACTTGGTAATTTTGAGATCTCTACATTTCATTTCTGGGTCACAATAGAGCTTGCTCGGCATGTTTTTCTCGACCAAGGTGCCCTGCTCAGTTATAATATGGCCTGACCTAATTAGCGGTGTTCGTGTGATCTTGTTACGTTGTTAGATATCTTAGCTCGTTATATTCTCAATGTGTTAAGAAGTTGCCTGACCACACCCTACTGTATGAGGCCGAGCTTCAAAGACTTGCATAAAAATCTAGAAGCAAAGGGAAGACAAGTGCAGATGTAATGCAAGAGCAGTACAAAGAAAATTGAACCTAGACAAAGAGTGCTTGCCCAAAAATCGAGTTGCGAGTTCATTAATAAAGTTGTTCAATACATCCAGAGCGAGCCGACCTCACAGAAGAGAATGAGGCCGTGCATCGTAAACTTTAGAAAAGGAAAAAAGGAAAATTATCACTTAAGCTACAAAGTGGGGGGAAGGACAGGCTGCACAGGCCCTCCTTCAGCTGCTCCTTCCTCGACCTGATTCTCCCGAGCACCAACCACCTCAGCTTGGTCTTCTTCGTCTTCCTCCAATGTGAGATCCACCGGAGCGTCCAGATCGGCATGGCTAGTTTCTGGCTAGAGGGGATCAAGTTCCTCAAAGCCTTTTTGCTGCTCAGACTTGCCTATCTCGTGCTCGGAAGGTGGCGGCGGTGGGGAAGGAATTTGTTCGGTCAGCTGGGGAGGAATAGGGACCTCGGAGAGGGGAGGTACTTCAAGGACCTGTCCAGGAGTCGTGGCCCGCCCAAGGAGATGAGCGAGCCTCCCTAGGAAAGGGATGTTCGGCTGAAGCCAGGGGACCTCCAGGTGTAGGTTGGAGTCTTCGGGGACAGATGCAGCCTTCAGAGCAGCGTCCCAACCCATCTTGAACAACGGGTTCTGCATAGTCATTACTTGTGCAGCATAGTCATCCCCGACCTTGTCGTAGCCTTCGTTGAACTTGGCCTGAGCAGTCTGGGCGTTGAGTTCTTGAAGATCGGCGTACGCCCGTTGTAGCGCATCCTCAGACTTCCTCGATCTCTCAAGCAGCGCAAGTACAGAGACCAGGTTGACCTCGTGCTCCTTCAGCGACTCTGCCGCTCTCAAAAAATGGAGTTCGGCGTCCTCCTTTGCTTTGATTGCTTCCCCACTTGTGCTTGCAGGACCTTGACGTCCTCCTTGCCCTTCAAAGCTTCAGTGTACAGGAGGTCGTACCTCTCCTGTACCTTCTTGCACCGATCAGAAGATTCGATGCCCATTTGCAGGCCCTGCGCAGTGAGAAAATACATCAGCTCGGCGGGTAAGAATTGGGCCTAAAAGAAACAAGTACTGAGAGCTCGGGAAGATCACTTACCACGATAATGTGATGGGCGGCCTTCTTGGTCAGCGCGGCGTCAGAGATGGCCGCATACTCTGTCTTGTCTTTAGACAGGCACGGGCTCTTGGCCAATGCCCAGCCCACGTTATGGTTCTCCTGCACCGAGTCATTAACGGTGAGGGCCTTGCCACGGTAGGTGGGGGAGAAAGATAGGACAGGTGCCTCTGTTACCTCGGCACCCCCAAAACTGCTCGGGATGTGGGGAGTAGAAGATTCCTCGATGCGGCACCTGATTTGTCGATCGACAGTTTGCTGTGCTAGGGCCCTCTTCCTGGTCTGCGGGGCAGGCGGAGGAAGGGGAATTGGCGTAGATACGGGGGCCGCCTCTGCCTAGACGGCTGCCTGTGTGGCTGTTGTGGTCGGCGTTGCTAGTAAGATCGGTTTAGCCGAGGTAGTTAATCCGAGCAAAACATCCAACAGGTCCCTCCTCGACATATCTAGGCCATCAAGGGAGGAACGGCTTCTGGAAGTAGACCCTGAAGCTCGGCGCCTGGTTGTTGTACTGGACATTGAAGCCCTGTTGCTCTGGCCTTCCTCAGCCTGTTCGTCCTCTGCCCAGAAAATTATGATGCTGAGCTCGTCAGGACGGATGGGGGCACCGTTGAATAGAAGCCTGAACGACCTTACCTCCTTATCCCAGTCAAGGACACACCTGAGGTGGTCGATGTTTATCCTCCCGTCCCTTCTGCCCTTTTTATCTCGAGCAGCGGTGGTGTTACAGTAGACGGCTGTGAATGAAATAGAACGTACAACAAAGGTCAGTTAGAACGATTTTGTGTTCAAATGCTCAAAATATATAATTGAAGACAAAAAAAAAAAGCCAATGGTATGGAGCTCGGCTTCCTGGGGAGCCCGGATTCACTAGGCACAGCTTTGCCTGAGGATTGTGGACGCCAGGGCCGAGCTGCCAGTTGCCCCCGACCATGATGAAGTCTTCTAGGTCTCCCTTATGGGAGTTCTTCAAGTCCAGAACGATTTGACGGCCTTTCTTGGTTTTAAAGTAATATTTGTTGATGCCTCGGGCAGTCTCTGCTATGGAGTAGCAGTACTGAATCTCCCGGACACCAAGGTTGATGCCCATATAGCAATTCAGCAGAACTACCCCCATCAAGATTGAAAAGACATTGGGGGTGAGCTGTGCCGGGCACAACCGGTAGAATGCCGGAGCTTCCCTAATGACGCTCGGGAGTGGGAACTCTAGCCTGGATTCTAGAATGGCCACAAGAGGGAAAACAACCCCTCTGGGCTCATTTGTAGTCCAGTGTTCTTGCTCGGTCACCTGGCGTATGGTAACGTCAGCGGGGATTGACCTAGCTCGGCAGAGCTCAGCCAAAGCCGCTGGGGAGTCAACATACTTAGCTAACTGGCCCATTTCTTGTAAAAAAAAAGTGGGGGGGGGGGGGGGGAGAATTTCAATTTCGTTATAGTTTTATACGAAAGGGCACATTCACAGCGGTGCTGCCACTATGAACGGCGGTGCTACCACCGCCAGCAGAGACGACACCTCCATACACCGTGGAGGTATTATGACGGCATAGAGGCCACAAAAAAGAAATAGAGGATGAAGAGAAGTATTGCAGACGAGATTCAGGTTTTACCTTAGAAGAATTGTGCGTGCAAGGCCCAAGATTCTTAATCAGAGAGGTTGACGAAGAAGGTGATGAAGTCGCTGGAAATCGCCGTCGAAAATCGCTCAGAAGTTACGAGAGTCCAAAGTTCGTAAAGAGAGGAGAGAGAGAGGTGTTCCCCTTTTTATAATCTCCCCTCCCCTTCAAACAAAGCACCAACAGACACAGCGCCTAGGGCAGTATGCTCCGCGTGCATTGAATGGGGAGTTAATGCTCCCCGAGAAAAATTAGACTGAGGAACAAGGCTAGAACATATGCCCGATGATCCGAGCTTCCTAATCGCCACATAAGCCAAATGATTGACATTTATTGAAACGACGGCCGACATTCCAGTGACGTTTCAATGCCCAAGGTACAGCTAACGCCGTACGCATTCAATTCACGCATTAAATGCACCGCATAACCGGTAGGGGCTCAATACGTGGCAGAAAAGACAGCTAAGGTACAGTACATTAGCGAAGCTTGCTCAACAAGCCTCCCGACCAAAAAAGGTGAAACAACAGATCGAGTAAGATCATCACATCATCCTCCAGCTGCTCGAGTTCCCACGCAACAGCAAGATGATGGGGGCAATTGAGGGGGATCAAGTTCCGACCAAGGCTATGTGGTGCACACATGGAAGGCCATGTAGCGTTAGATCGGGTAGTATGCCGAGCTATGTGATAGTATATCCGAGCTCTAGAGGTTTCGAGGGGAAGTCCCGATCTTGGCGAGGGTCCGGCCCCCGAGATCGAAGACATGGTGAACGGCACCATTGGGAGGCATGCTCGGCACTTCTAGCCGAGCAAGGTGAACTGCCTAAACCCTGGTCTGAGCTAAATGATTAGTACTAAAGATCATTTCCCGCGCTACATATATCTAAGTAGCGCGACGATGTGAGATCAGTAATAAATGGGCCAACTCTGGGGTAAAATAGTCAAATGAATGTGGCTTAGCCCTAGCCCAAATTAGGTCTGGAGCTAGGCCTGAATATTGATGGACATCTAGACATGACAAAGAAATTTGCAGAGATATCTTACAGAGATATTCAATGATGGCATTGATAAGTCCCTATCAAGACATTAATGGCTATATATTGATCAGAGAGAAGAGGTACAACCCGACTTGGCCAGGTCGGGTTGGACTCTATGAACGGGTCAAGTATTTTTCTACTTATAAATAGTTAAGGATTCACAGAAAGAAATGTATGCTCTCTTTTACTAAGCCAAAATTCTGCTAAAATTTACTCTCAAGCTCTTCCTTCTCACTAGAATCCCTTGCCTGACATGATCGTCGGAGGATCCACCGGTATAAAGCCACCGGCGGGCATCTCACCCATTTCTTGTGCAAGCATGCACGTGGCATTCTCTCGTGACATCACAGCCAGCTTAGACGGGACCAGTAGATCCCTATCATAATCCTCTATATTTTTTTATATTTTAATTATAAATTTTAATTTTTATCAAACACTCCTAATATCTATTACAAAGCACAATTTATAAGCTACTAGATTGCTGCGCAAAAAAGTGCAAGAATAAAAAAAGCTCTATGTTCAAAGTTTTGAAATGTTTTAAAAAAAAAATAAACAAAATATTCGTAATTGTCTAAGTTCTTAACAAAAATATTTTCTTTTTCAATATAAAAAAATCAATCATTCTACAAAGGTTTTCTATTTTTTTTATTTATGGGATTTAATTATAATCGCTGAATAAAACACTATTTGATTCTCAAATGTCTGCACAAAATATTATTTTGAACGCCTGTGACCTGCAATACAAAGAAGTGATTATTAGGGATAATTTGCCTCATCGATGTAAATCAATTACTAGGACAAATTTTATGTTCTTTATTTTTATTTATTATTTTTTATTTTGATTAAAAAATTAATTTCTTATTTTCTTTTATCAAGATTATCCAAAAAAAAATCCAGCTAAAAAATAAAAAACAAAAATATAAAGAACAAAAATAAGCAAAAATCTCAACATGGCCATGTGTTACCGGCCGCCATTTGCCACATGTGGTGTGGGTCAAGTGCGGTTGTGCCTCGAACCTCAGTCGTGACATCATGTCTCATGTTATTAGTTTTTTTTACGGAACATAATTTTTATTTTTTTCTATTTTAAAAATTCATAGAATTTCGTCTAGCTTGTGAGGCAAAAAGGTTAACCAATAAGAAAACTTTCTATGTTCAAAGCATTGGAAATTTTTTAAGGAAAAATAAATAAAATATCCGTAATTGTCCCAATTCTTATAAAAAAATACTTT
>JAOTRH010447606.1:0-31331 GCA_034768845.1 Heliamphora exappendiculata | reverse complement strand
TATTATTAAAATATTTAAAATATTTTATTTGTTGCTTTTAAATTACAATATTTGGAATGTCTTTTTTTTTTTTTTTTGCTTCCTAAGAAAAGAGTTGATTTTATTATTAAATACATTATTGTTATTTTATACAATTAAAAAGTTAAATATTTTGAAAAGTGAACAATATTTTATTTCTTGAAAAAAAAATTAACCTTTCTGGTTATATGAGACAGCCCAACTTAAACGTGTTTTTTTTTCAAAAACAGCACAACTTAATAATCAGTCCAAATAGTGGAAGTTCACAGTCCCATAATAAAATTATGGATATATTACATCTACCCCTTTTATATTTAAGAATAATAATATTGATATTTTTTTTTAAATATCATTATTTTTTTTTTATATTTTTATTTTTATAACATTTAAGTTTAAAAGTTAAAGTTAACTTTTGGACGAAAAATACTACTTTAACAATATTTTTAATGTTTTTAATTTTTTTTTAGTTTAATTATAAAATTTTATTTAAAAATTTTTAATTAAAAAATAAAAAATTACCAAATACAAAAATAAGTAAAATAAAAACATAGAAAATTAATTTATTAATTTATTTTTATTTTTAAATTTTTAATTTTGGTAAAAAAATTATTAATTTTGGTAAAAAAATATTAATTTTAACTTTTTATAGTTTTTGGTCAAAAGTTTTTACTTTTTTTAATCATCTTGATGAGAGAAATTAAAAAGTACAAATATTTTGGGTAAAAAAAAAATCACTAAATTCGAAAATAAATAATATAAAATTTGATTAGATAGTTTATTATGATTTATATTTTTTTTTTGTTTATATTTAGACATCGTGTGTATTATATATTTTTTTTGTCTATAGTGAAATGTTTTAACATTATATCAAATGAGTATAGTGAAATGTTCTAACATTAATTCAAACGACCATACTTATTCTTTTTTTTTAAAAAAAATAAAATAAAATAAAAAATTTGATAGAAATTAAAAAAAGTTCAAATAAGATGAAAAAAAATCATTTTAAAGCTTTATAAGGCACTTTTTTTTTATTTTTTAATAATTTTTTAAAATTTTGGCCAAAACAGTTATACTTTTAAATTTATTTTATTATAATGAATCAAAAATGTAAAAAGATTTATAATAAAAAAATTTTAAAAATTTAAAAAAGACTGAAAGGCCACGGCAACAAAAAAATACAAAAAAAATTTTTTTCCCCAAATAACGCGTTGGTCAAGAAAATTGTACTTTTTTCAAACTTATTTTAATTAAATGAGTTTTAAAAATATAATAATTTATTTTTTTATTACAAATAAAAATAAATAAATAATTATCATGCTGGAAATAAACACACTCACAGGTTAACTTCATTTGACAAGAATTAAATTTCTCTCATTTTATTTATATCACTAGTACCCATATAATTAGTGAAAAGTCTATTGACATCAAATGAATAATTAAAGAAAGGGAGTTGAAAATTAAGAGAATTTAATTATTAAAATTAAGAATTAGAAACTTATCAAAATTAATATTTTTTATTAAAATTAAAAACTTAAAAATAAAAATAAATTAATAAATTAAATTATATATTTTTATTTTACTTATTTTTGTATTTAGTAATTTTTTATTTTTTAATTAAAAATTTTTAAATAAAATTTTATAATTAAACATAAAAAAATTTTAAAATTTTAAAACACTGTTGAAAAAGTATTTTTCATCCAAATGTTAATGGAAGTTAACTTTTGAATCTAAGTATTACAAAAATAAAAATATAAGAGAGTGTAATGATATTTTAGAGAATAGAGAGAGTGCCAATGTTATTACCCTTAAGTACAAAAAAAAAAAATATAAGTGGAATATATTTTAAAATTATTTATTTCCCTAACGAATTTTAGAGGAGTTGTTATATAAAAATTTAATATATATTTAAATTTCACACTGCCTGATTTCAAAATACTTGAAACTTGTTTGGCGCAGTATATAATTGATATGGCCTAGGATAATTGCTTATTTTGTTTATTAAACATAGTGGTAGCAATATTGCGAAAAACAATGAATTTTTTTTTAAGAATAATGATTATTTTTTTTACAATTAAGAACAACTAATTATCGCATGCAGTGACAAATTTTTTTTACAAAAGTGTACCTACAAAAACTTAAAAAATATATTTTCATAATTGATCATACAATTATGTATATTTTTTGAGGTACAAATATAAAATATATAAAAGTATTAATGTTGTAAAATAATTTCAGTAGAATTCAAATACAATAGTAACAAAAAAATTTATAAACTATAAAAGTATTATTGGTATTACATTTTTAATTGCCATTTAAGAGAGGTGGGTATTTACATATTTTTATAAAAAATTTTTGAATGAAATGTGCTTTTTTTCGTTCCCGAGAGGTCTGGTTGTAATTTAGCTCATGTTTAGTTTAATTTTTTAAAAATATTTTTGATTTAAAAGATTCTTAAAAGCCTGTTCATTTAGTCTTTTAATATAATTAATTAAATTTTTTAATATTTTTTAATATTTATTTTTTTTTTTTTAAATAAAAAAATTTTAAAAATTTTAAAAATTAAACTAAGCCAAACACAAGCTTTAACCTTTTTTTTTATAAGAAAAAACGCCGTTCAATTTCACCGGCTGTCTAAAAGCAGAATACGCCGCCTTCAAGACCCAGTTAGCTCTAGCCTCTCTCTCTCTCTCTCTCTCTCTCTCTCTCTCTTCTTTCTTCATATCTTCTTGACAACACTTCCGAGATACCCAGCAATGGCGTCTCAAAGTCCCCCACTTTCGGTGTCTACGCTCTTCCTCTTCTCCTTCCATCTCCTCGCCATCTCCTCCCTCATCGCCGCCGACGACGCCGCCGTGATGACGAAGTTTGCCGCCGCCCTCTCCCCAAAACCCTCCGGCTGGACCGGCTCCAATCCCTGCTCCTGGACCGGCGTCAACTGCGACAACTCCAACCGCATCACCTCCATCAACCTCGCCTTCCAGTCCCTCTCCGGCCACCTCCCCTCCGATCTCAACCTCCTCTCCCACCTCCAGTCCCTCTCCCTCCAGCGCAACTCCTTCTCCGGCCCCTTACCCTCCCTCTCCAACCTCACCTCCCTCGAGCAACTCTTTCTCGACGCCAACAACTTCACTTTGTTGCCGGCCGATTTTTTCTCCGGCCTCACTAATTTGCAGATTCTCAGCCTCAGCGACAATCCCAATCTCGCGCCGTGGGTTCTCCCCACCGATCTCACTCAGTCGACCAGCTTAGGAACTATCTACGCCAGCAATGCCAACATTGTGGGTTCGATTCCGGACATCTTCGATTCGTTCCCAAACTTGCAAAACCTCCGTTTGTCTTACAACAACCTCACCGGCGGATTGCCGGCGACGTTCGGGGGCTCGGAGATCGCCAATCTATGGCTCAACAATCAACTACTTGGGTTATCCGGGACTATTAATGCGTTGTCCTCGATGACCCAGATTTACCAAGTGTGGCTTCACGCGAATTCCTTCACGGGTCCCATCCCGGACCTCTCCAAGTGCACGGATCTCTTCGATTTGCAGCTCCGGGACAACCAGTTCACCGGAGTTCTGCCTCCGGCGTTGGTTTCTCTCCCTAAGCTCGCTAACGTTTCTTTGCAGAACAACAAATTGCAGGGTCCGGTGCCGGAGTTTGGGTCCGGCGTGACGGTCACGTTGGGGAGGACGAATAGCTTCTGCAAAAACACCTCGGGTCCTTGTGATCCCCAAGTGACTGCGCTTCTTGCCGTTGCTGGGGGTTTTGGGTACCCGATGACTCTGGCTCAATCTTGGGAAGGCAATGATGCTTGTTCGGGATGGACATTCGTTACCTGTGATTCGCAAGGGAATGTTATCATTCTAAATTGTGGGAAGCAACGGTTTTCGGGCGCGATTTCACCGGCCTTTGCGAATCTAACCGCGCTGCGGAGTTTGTATTTGAATGATAATAATCTCACGGGTTCGATTCCGGAGAGCTTGACAACTCTGTCTCATCTTCAGGTTCTTGATGTGTCGAACAATAATCTTAGTGGCCCAGTCCCCGTTTTTCCATCCACAGTGAAGTTCACTTCCTCTGGTAATCTGTTGCTCGGGAAGAACACAACCTCTGGTGGAAGCGGAGGAAGCGGTGGAACACCGGGAGGATCTGGGTCGAATTCCCCCGTGCCCGGAGGAAGTCCACCGGGGAGATCAAACGGGTCTCCTGTATTGGCAGGTATGATTGCCGGCGTTGCGGTTGCTATTGTTGTTTTTGTTGTGGTTGTGTTGTTTGTGTCATACAAGTGCTATGTTAAGAAACGGCATCAGAGGTTTGGGAGGGTTGAGGGATCCGAAAAAGGGTCAGAAATGGTTAAGACTGTGGCAGTGAGTGGTGTGAATGGACACTGCCGTGTCCCGAGTGAATTGCACAGTCAGAGTAGCGGCGATCTCGGCGACATGCCCGTCTTTGAAGGCGGGAATGTTGTCATTTCGATCCAAGTGCTTCGACAGGTGACAAATAACTTTAGTGAAGAAAATGTATTGGGTAGAGGGGGATTTGGAGTCGTTTACAGAGGGGAATTGCACGATGGGACTAAGATTGCTGTGAAGAGGATGGAGCCCGGGGCAATGGGAACCAAAGGAATGAATGAGTTCCAAGCAGAAATCGCAGTCTTGACGAAAGTAAGGCATAGGCATTTGGTTGCTCTGCTAGGGTACTGTATCAATGGCAATGAGAGACTTCTCGTATACGAGTATATGCCGCAGGGGACCTTGGCCCAGCATTTGTTTGAGTGGCGGGAACTTGGGTACACTCCTCTTAATTGGAAGCAGAGGGTGACAATTGCATTGGATATGGCTAGAGGGGTTGAGTATCTACACAGCTTAGCACAACAGAGTTTCATTCATAGAGATTTGAAACCTTCTAACATACTTCTTGGGGATGATATGAGAGCTAAGGTTGCAGATTTTGGGTTGGTAAAGCACGCCCTCGATGGCAAGTATTCTCTTGAGACACGGTTGGCAGGAACGTTTGGGTATCTTGCTCCCGAGTATGCTGGTAAATGCAATGCTCTCCTTTTTCTATTTTCATCATCTTTGTGAAAATCTGAAGTTGAGTATTGCATATGATTTCTAAATGATAACCATTCAATCAAGAACTAGATCTTTTAATTGATGCTTTCTTTGTGCAAATGTCAAATGCTCTATATGTATGATTGCGTCTTTTGATGAAATAATGCTCAAATGCTTAGAATTTCTTCTGCTGTTTTTGTCTTAATGCTGCTACTTTCAATTATGGAACTAAGACAAGGTATTTGCATCTGAATCTGTAAAGCACAAATAGATGTAGTAGGACTATATCTAAAATTCATGCAAAAGTTTTATTCGTCAAGGCAATTTCAAAATCATGACATAGAGTCTGAATTTATCAAACAATGATTGAAATGATTTTATTGATATCCTTTTCCTTCCCTTCTTTCCTTTTTAATTGTTGCTATCATGATTAGTTGGATAATGTGATCACTTGGATAATCTTATCTTTGTCAACTGGAAATTAAAGTTAGTAATTTCTTCAGTTCTAATTGTGAACCAATTGATTCTGTTTGTAACCTATACAAAATTCAATAATTGAGACTAGCAGTTCGGGGTCTTTTTTTATAGAGATTTTATACTTCATTTTTCTTATTCTTTTTTTATGTTACAGACTGTTTTGGAGTCTTAAGTGCAGTCGTAAATTGCGAGGCTTTGTCAATTTTAACTGAGATCAAATTTTTCTTTCAAAATCTGTTGAGTTCCCCCTAAAATTTGCTGAATCTACTTTGTTTGCCAACAGCTACAGGAAGAGTGACCACAAAAGTGGATGTGTACGCATTCGGGGTAGTTTTGATGGAGATCATCTCAGGGAGAAAAGCACTAGATGAGACCGTGCCAGCCGAGAGGTCCCATTTAGTCACATGGTTCCGCCGTGTCCTAATCAACAAGGACAACATTCGAAAGGCTATTGACCAAACTCTTGACCCAGATGAAGAAGAGACTTTCGAAAGCATTTGCAAGGTTGCCGAGCTGGCAGGTCACTGCACTGCTCGCGAGCCATTTCAAAGACCGGATATGGGCCATGCTGTGAATGTCTTGGGTCCTCTGGTGGAGCAGTGGAAGCCTTCTTGCAATGAAGAGGAAGAAAGCTATGGCATTGACCTCCACATGAGTCTTCCCCAAGCCCTCGAAAGATGGCAAGCCGATGAAGGTACTTCCACAATGTTTAATGATCAATCCTACAGCCACACCCGGTCGAGCATTCCCTCAAAGCCTTTGGGATTTGCAGACTCGTTTGATTCGATGGACTGCCGATGACAGAAAAACCTAAAACACAGTACTTTTAACAGACAAGGGTGGTGCAACCATGTGATGACAGCGATAGAAAACAGGACACAAAAGGCAAATTTCCATACTCTTTTTTAGTTCTTTGGCACTGAAGAATACTAGCTTTCTTAAATTAATTATTTACTTCTTTTTAATTTTTTTTTCTCTTTGCCTTTTTGCCTGTATCATGTATGTACACTTTTTAATGCAATATTGTGAGAAGACATGGGACAATAGTGGTATGTTTGTTTATGTTTGGATTCTTTGGAGTTGACTGGTCATTTTGGTGATGAGAAGTGAGCTGGAGAACATGGGGCTGTGATGCTTGGAGAGGGGTTTAAAGATGATAAAGAGGAAATGACCAAAGAAAAAAAGATCTATCAAATTCTTTCATTTGTTCTCATTATAGGGATGTATATATATATCTATATACTGTATAAAAAGTAGGAGGCAACCAAGATTTGTTCTCCTATCCTATCTACCGTTGTATATTTACTTAAATGCCCCTATTTATTTTACAAAATTACTAAATTGCCATAAAACATGTAAGTTAACCAAAAATGTTGATGTTGATTTTCATCTATGCAAATAAAAGTTTGCTCCCACACTAATCAAGTTTTGGACATTTATTAGTCCATGTGATGCATTATTTCTTTCTGCTATTATATGAGTATATATACACACACACTCTGTATATAGGAAAGTAGATATTGTATCTGCTTTTCTTTTTCATTCTTTCTTTATGCATTCTAAGGAGGTGTTTGAAAAAACTTCTTCCACCAATTTTTAGTTTTTTGATATTAATTTTAATAGTAAATTACAATTTTCTTAAAACACTCATAAATTCTGTTATAATTTATAATTATTTTTCTCTTATTTCTGTTATAATTTAAAGTTATTAATTTTAACAATATTAAACACCCTTTAAATCTCTTATGATGTATATGTATATGTAGATATATACATGTATATAAACATCCATTTGATGTGAGATTTTAAATGCACACAACATTGTGCTGTGTATACCCAAATGTACAAATATTAATGTATGGTGTACAAATATTATGATGCATATGGTATTGGTGGGTGTACTAGGGAATAAAATTGTGCATCTAGAAGTTCTCGTTTGATGTGTTAGGAAGACTTTCCAGGCTGTGTAACACCGGTAGGACCAAGGATTCTGTATGTGCCAGCAAGGTTTAATTGCTATTGTGGACCAAATTGGAAATATAAGAATAGGCTGGACCGAAACTGGCAAAGTGT
This sequence comes from Heliamphora exappendiculata, assembly GCA_034768845.1. Taxonomy (NCBI): domain Eukaryota; kingdom Viridiplantae; phylum Streptophyta; class Magnoliopsida; order Ericales; family Sarraceniaceae; genus Heliamphora; species Heliamphora exappendiculata. Next base: position 23,712 of record JAOTRH010447606.1, on the reverse strand, counting down.
AGGAAATTAGGGTTAATTATTTAATGTTTATTGGGAATCTCTCTCTCTCTCTCTCTCTCTCTCTCTCTCACACGAGATTGGGTCCTACTGTGACCGATGGACTTTGAGCTCAAAATTATTTTATTTAAAATTTAAAATTTTAATTAAAATTATTTATTATGTTGAACTCATAAAATATGTACTTATTGTAGGTCAATTAAACATTTTTAATTATATAATGTAGATATATTTTTTTTGATAATTTATTTTCAAAATATTATAAATTAATTTTTTTCAAAACAAACGTACTCTAATAAGATAAATAATGATTCCCAATTAACTTTTTTATAAGAATTATCTACATAATAAGTTTAACATAACAAACAATTTTAATTAAATTTTAAAAAAATCCGAATTAAATAATTTTAAACTCCAAGCCCACCCTGCCCAATTTTAAACTCCAAGCCCACCCTGCCGAGTGATAGCATCGACCCCAAATTCCATACACACACGCGCATATATATATATATGTATATATATATATATATTATTTGGAGAAATATAACACCACAAAATATATGTTTGGTGATTTAGAAAATATATCTTTTAACTTTCAACAATTACAATAAATAGAATTTATAGAAAATAAAATTGTAAAAATAACATGAACAGAATATGCAAATTGAGTCCTACAAACGCAGTTTTTTTAAGAATGATTTACCGCCTACCAAGGGTGTTGTAGGTTTTTCATCGGCGTCACTCTCCCAGAGTAAAACAGTTGACCCGAATGTTGGAACACAACAAAGATCGGCTACAAACGTAGCTCGTCTGTCTTTCTCTCTCTCTCATAACAGACTATTAGAATTTGTATCTCTCTTCCTCCTCTCACTGTATTCTGTATCTCCGCACTTACTTTATGTTCTCTGTTTCTTTGCAGAATACTATAAGAGCCTCTTTATATAAAATTTCTCTCATGAAGAGATACACCAAAATTGAATTGACAATTGCTAATTGAATTCAAAAAATAAAATCAATTGAATTCAGAAATTTCAACATATATATATATATATATATAGATTTGTGGCCCAAATAGAATTAAATGACTGAGAATCAAATAAAATGATAATAAAATTTTTATTAACATATATATGATGGGTTTAACATTATAGTATTGTATAGTTTAAAAATTAAGACTTTAAATTAAAGCATAAAGTGCATAAATTTTATAGAAGGAATCATAAATATATTGCAACTTTGCAAACACAAACTGTAGAATTTTAAATTTCGTTTAATCGGTTTTTTGGTAAGTTCAAAAGTGACTCGGCTGGATTTTGAGGGAAGTGGTAACCATGGTCCGTAAGCGCTTGCAGTTTGAGATTAATTTGTTTTACTCTTTTGCCCTTCTAAATCCAATTTAAATGAAATTCTATCAGGTGTCAACGGAGTTTTTGTGTAATTCAAAATGTGACAAAAAAGTTTCATTATATTTAAGAGTTGTTTCATTATATTTAATAGTATACTAGCAGTTGGCACATATATACGTTTATAACTGTATATGTAAGAATTAAAATAAATTTTAAAAATTAAATAATAGAATGATACAATTTTAAAATTGTGATTAGTTATAAATATTAAATTAAGTAATCGAGGAAAGTTTTAATGAGTAAAATAAAATTGAAGATATTTTTGTTATTCAAAAACAAAATAAGGGATATTTTTTGTATCTAAAAATTCACACAATTTTATTTTAAAGGTTACACCAAATTAAAGTTCTTCCTTTATATACTAATATAGATAGATTCATAGAGTTTTATATATAAGATCGTATTAATAAGTGCATACTAGACGGTAAATAATAAAGTAATATAAAATAAAAATTTTAAATATTAATACATTTTTACATATGAGACTTACTACTTTTACAAATAGTAATATATTTTGTATAAATATTTAAATATTTTTTTATTTATTTATTATTTACCATCCATTAAACAGTGATTTGTATAATATATATTCATCGAGTTTGGTGGGAATGGGGAAGTTGGAACCAATTTCACATGGTTGATAAGGGCCAATATAGAGGCGCACGTTGTGGTGGTGGGGTGGGGAAGTAGGAACCAATTTGGAATGAAATTTTGTATCACCAAATATTCTTAATTATGTGTTTTAATGCACAGTAAGTTATTAAATTATATTATTATTATAATATTTTTGTATTTCAATATTTTTAATAGTTCAATAGCACGTTGAATTAGAAAAACATCCATACTATATATAAGGAGAATTTGTGAGTTATCGTGATAGGAGTTTATATGGATTTTTTTTATTACCTACAAATTAACTTATTTTTTAATTAACTATCACGTCTTTAACTACTTTTAAGTTTTTAAAATTTTAAAAAATAATTACACACATATATGTATCCCATTTCTAATAAATATTTAAGTTTTGAAATATAATAAAAAATTAAATTTTTTTTTACATAATTCAGAAATACCTGATTTCAAATTATTACAACTATACAACCATACATTTACGTAGGAATCATATAATTGGTGAAAGTTTGTACAAAAATGGATGACGGTGATAGAATTAACTGTTGGTTGCAATTTCTAAAAATTAACAACAATCTACTGATTTTTAAAAAAAAATATGGCAACAATTATTTGTATTAAAATAAAAGATAAATTATACTAATCTTTTTTAAAATTTCAGTTAAATACAGTTAAATTCATACGTTTAGAATAATTATATCGACACCTCTCTAAATGTTTAATTTTGTATTACATTTACCCTATTCAAGTCCGCAGCGGTAATTGCTATTTTATTATGTTTTGGTTCTATTCCTCAAATTCTCTGTAAATAATATTATTTTTTATTTAATTTTTAAATATATTTTAATAATTAAATCTGTTCATTACATTAATTTTGTCAAATTTATTATTTGCAAAAAAAATTTAAAGTGATCTGATACATATAATTAAGTGATTGTATAATATTAATTTATAAATAAATAAATATTATTCAATTACTTAACTATAAATATCGAATCAATTTAAATTTTTATATAAATAATAAATTCGACAAATTTTATATAATAAATACATCTAATCATAAAAATATATTTAAAAATTAAATAAAAAATAATTCACAAATTAAGGAATTCCCAAAGTTCAAAACACACACTCACACACGCAAAACACACACACGCATAGCAGAGAATATATATATATATATATATATATATATATAGGAGAGAGAGATACAGAGAGAGATAAAGAGAGAGACGGAGGGAGAGAGAGCGGCGTTGGAAGTCGCCGGAGGAGGCGCCGGCGGCGGTGGGATTTTGTACGGATTTTGTACCAATTCCTCTCTGAACTTGAATCCGACGACAACTGATTTCTTTTTGGATTTTTCTCTATTTGATATTTCTTTGACGGGTGTTTGGACTGTTTTGCAGCTAAGAAAGTGGGTTTAGTGACTTCGCCACCATATCTCTCGATTGAGAGAGAGAGAGAGAGAGAGAGAGAGAGGAGAGGAGAGACAGATTGTTGGGGGGAGGCAGAGAACCGAGAGAGAGAGAGAGAGAGAGAGAGAGAGAGACATACAGGAGAGGTTGGGATTAAAGAAGAGAATAGATTTTAAAGCATATGAGGGCATTTTTGTTATTTATTTATTAATGCTGTTTAAAAATAATTAACGTTAAGGGTGTTAATATAATTATTTTAAATATGTAAATTTAATTATATTTTATTAAAATTTCAAGAGATGTCAGTGTAATTTATCCTAAATTAAATAACGACAATTTAAAATAATTTCAAAATTATATTAAAACAGAATTTAAAACAATTTAGTTTTATCGAGATACAATACAGCAGATTTAAAATAAAACAGCAATTAAAATTATATAAAAAGATTATTGATAGATTGAATTTAATAAAAACATATTTAATATACACAACAAAAGAACACAAATATCTTGAAAAAAAATATTTTTATAAACAGAAACAGAAAAGAACAGAATACTGTGTTCCTTAAGGAAAATGAAAAATAATACTGAAATTATAGAAGAAAATCGGAACTGCAAAAAAGGAAACAACTTAAGCTTACAGAATAGTCGAAGAATAGAATGTTGGGATTGGATCCAGTGTTGAACGATATGTCCTTAAAACAGAATACGTTCTCGCCACGGTACTTGCAATGTAGTGGACGTCTGCCTCCAGGATAAAACAATCCCCGTGTACAGAAAAAACACGACAACCTGTACACACAGCGAACACTGTAGTGTATGAACTTTTTCGAAAAATTCTGAATGACTAGAAGAAAAATGTAGAGGAATAGAGATTCGGCAATGGCAGTAGATGGATTGAATACATAAACCGGGTGCAGGAACAGCCTAATTATAGGCGTTAATGGCGACTATTTGCCTTAATCAGAACATGTGCTACACCGGTTCAGCCTGGCGGTTGGACCGCCCAACAGGCGCGAACTGGTTCGGTATCTTCCAACGGTCCCGAACCCTTCAACGGTTCAGTCCGACTAATAACGGTAACTTAATTAATTTAAAATTTAAATAATTAAATTTTTAATTCAAAATTTTAATTAAATAAAATCTCTGCAAAAAGATAAGAGTTAAACTGACCCGACCCGGACTCGGCTGGGCTCGGCGGTGGCACGCGTGTGTGGTTTAATGGATCAAGTTGAACTTTGTCCATAACTCTTTCCCCAACAAAAGTTGGGATGACCCAAATGGCCAACTCTTTATCTCCAACCTAGACTTTATAAGCCACCATAAATTTTTATCTGCAACCAATGTAGAATAGCAAAACCCTTTTATAGTTGCTTGAAAACCCACCATTTTCATTCCCAACCAATATGGGATGGGACATGGTTACCATTATTTTGCTAACTTTTATGGCACACTTTTGGAGTCAATTTCTAATTCACCCGTTAACGGTTTTGAACGCCACAAAATCCATGATTAAACTACTCATGGAGATGAACATATTAAGATTTGGAATCATCAAAAAAGATTAATCCAATTCAAAATTATTTAGTTTCAAAGTTAGCTAAAATCATGTTCAAAAAGGTTCAAAATCCACTTATTTTTTTCAACAATCCTCTACATGAATGGAATTTGACGAAAAAAAAGATGCAACAAGATGCAGACACTGAGAAGGTTCAATAAGAAAAATTCTACATAGGATAGGTAGCTTTTGGTTTTGAACCTTACCTTGTAAAAAATTATCGGACTTACTGGCTAATCAGTGGACGTGATGTCTTGAACTGTTCAGCCGTTTGTGTAAGCCACGACAATAGAGTTTACACAGAATTTTTTTAAACATAGTTTGGTTCTCACGGTTGTGCCCATTTTGGCCCTAGGCAAATCTTGGTTTCATGAGTGCTATTAGAGAATGTAGCCTTAGCACTTTCACAGAAGTGGCCCCTTCTCACTCATATAGGTGATTCTTATTAAGAGTATCCTGCTATACCCCACTTGAATTTCAAGATAGAAGAACCATTAAAAGCATAGTTTAACCTAATAACGCTACAAGTATCATTGTACTATTATAGGAATGGAGAGGAGATTTTATCTCCACAGTGATGGCACTGAGTCAAACACAATTCGGTTGTCCCTTTGAACCTAGATCTTGGGATCTCCAGTCAGCTAGCTTGGGTTGCCATTGAGACGACTCTTAATTCATAGGCTGTAAGCCAATTCCCCATGATAACCGACTAACTTGCTCTCCGCTTAAGCTTTTGGTTAACAGATCCGCTATATTGTCTTTAGACTTTATATATTAAATAAAAATTATTCCACTCGAGAGCAAGTGTTTCACGGTATTGTGTCTGCGATGTATATATCGAGACTTACCGTTATAGATATTATTCTGTGCCTTAACCATTGCTGATTGACAGTCACAATGTATGCAGATGGCTGGCACAGGTTTAGGCCACATCGGGATGTCTTCTAAAAATTGACGAAGCCACTCAGCTTCCTCTCCAGCTTTGTCTAAAGCTATAAACTCAGACTCCATTGTGGACCTCGCTATACACGGCTGTTAAGACGATTTTCATGACACAGCTACTCCACCCAAAGTGAATACATATTCACTCGTGAATTTTGAGTCATTAGTATCAGATATCCAATTAGCATCATCGTACCCTTCCAGTACAGCTGGATATCTAGTATAGTACAATCTATAGTTTTTGGTGTATCTCAAATATCTTACTACCCTTATGATTGCCTGCCAATGGTCAGTCCCATGGTTACTAGTATATCTTCTCAATTTGCTCACAGTATATGCCAAGTGGGGTCTTGTACAATTCATTAAGTACATGAGACTCCTAATGATACGGGAACATTCTAATTGTGATATGCATTTATCTGTATTCTTAGACAAATATAGATTTATATCTACAGGTGTCGTTGCAATGCGGGTATCACTCTTATCAAATTTGTAAAGAATTTTTTCAACATAATGGGACTGAGATAAGGCATATCCATCAGATGTTTTAGTAATTTTTATTCCTAATATAACATCTGTTACTCCTATATCTTTCATGTCAAAACTCTTGTTCAACATATTCTTAGTAGTTTTAATCATAAAATTATTACTACCCAAGATAAGTATATCATCAACATACAAACAAACAATGACATAACCTTTGTCAGTATCTTTCACATAGACACATTTGCCATACTCATTTATTTTGAAACCATTTGATAGCATTACACAATCAAATTTTTAATGTCATTGTTTAGGTGCTTGTTTTAACCCGTAAAGGGACTTAACAAGTTTACAAAGCTTTTTCTCCTGTCCTGGAGCTATAAAATCGTCAGATTGTTCCATGTAGATTTCTTCATGTAAATCTCCATTTAAGAAGGTTGTTTTAACATCCATTTGATATATTTCTAGATCAAACAATGATGCAATAGAAATCAACATCCTAATGAAAGTTATTCTGGTCACAGGCGAATTAGTATCAAAATAGTTCACCCATTCAGTTTGCCTATATCCCTTTACTACAAGTCTCGCCTTGTATTTCTCAATTGATCCATCTGCTCTCTTTTTTTTTTGAATATCCATTTATAACTAAGAGGTTTACAACCAGGTGTAAGATCCACCAGTTTCCAAGTATGATTTTGCATAATAGATTCAATTTCACTATTGATTTCTCTTTCCACATCGGTGCATCCAGGGAGGACATTGCAGCCTTAAAAGTTTGAGGCTCATTTTCTAACAAAAATGTTAGAAAATCCAAACCAAAGGATTTGGATATTTTAGCTCGTTTGCTACGTGTAGATCCATCATCCTCTCTCTATCCTTGATCCCCATCTTTCACTTTCACTTGGCTACTGCCTACTACAGTTTCATAAGTTCTTTTGAGAGAACTTATCTCTTATGTAGATTTGCACAAAAATACATCTTCAAAAAATGATGCATTTCTTGATTCAATGACTGTGTTCACTTGAATATCAGAATTATTACTTCTGTGTGCTAGAAATCGATATGCACTACTATTATTTGCATATCCTATAAATATACAATCAATAGTTTTCGGTCCAATCTTGACCCTTTTAGGATCTAGAACTTAGTTAAACACCCCCACACTCTTAAGAATTTATAGGAATCCTTTCATCCATTCCATAATTTATACGGAGTTTTGTTCGTTTTCTTGTGGGGTATTTTGTTGAGAATGTAATTGGCAGAAAGTATCGCTTCCCCCACAAGTTCTGAGCTAACCCAGAACTAATGAGTAAAGCATTCATCATTTCTTTTAAAGTCTTATTTTTTCGTTCAGCAACTCCATTTTGCTGTGGAGTATAGGGAACTGTGGTTTGATGGATAATTCCATGTTGTGAACAGAATTCACCGAAAAGTGATTCATATTCACCTCCCCTATCGCTCCTTAAGATTTTAATCTTTCTGCCAAGTTGATTCTCAACCTTTGTTTTATACAATATAAAATTTTCTAAGGTTTCGTCTTTGCTCCTTAACAAATACACATAATAGTACATAGTACAATCATCTATAAAAGTGATAAAATACTTTTTGCCTCATCGTGTTTGAACAAATTTCAAATCACATATATTACTATGGATTAAACCAAGAAGTTCGGTACTTATTTCCACATACTGGAAAGGCACTTTAGCTAACTTAGCTTCTACACAAGTTTCACATTTATGATTTGAGTCAATATCAAATTTAGGTAAATAATTCATGTTAATTAATCTAGCAACGGTTTAAAATTAACATATCCTAATCTACCATGCCACACATAAGAAAACTCAAGCATATAAGCAGAAGATGTAGAACTTTTATTGATAATTTTGATAACCACAGTCATTACATTCAATTTGAACAGGCCGTCTGACAAGTAATCATTCCCCACAAGCATGCCATCTTTAGTAAGAACAAACTTGTCAAACACAAAAACCAATTTAAAGCTATTTTTGCTTAACAATGATCCTGACACAAGATTCTTCCTGATCTCTGGAACATGCAGAATATTGTTGAGCATTAGTTCCTTTCTTGAGGTCATCTTTAGTACAACATTTCCTTATCCTTCCACCTTTGCAGTAGAAGAGTTCCCCATGAATAGTTGTTCTCCACTTTTCACAGCTTGATAAGTGGTGAACATCTTCTGGTCTGCACATACATACATGGTTGCACCAGTATCCACCCACCACTCCCTAAGGTTGGATCCTACCATGTTGACCTCGGTCACTACAGCTGTAGATTCATCTCAGACACATTAGATGAGAGATTCTTTATTTCAGCAACGTTGGCCTAAGATTGCTTTTGCCTTTTCGAGACACCTCCTTAGTCTTTTGCAGCTTTGGCAATCCTTAGCACGGTGGCGTGGCTTCTCGCACACAAAGCATTTGCCCTTGAACTTTTTAGAATCACCACCCTTGGCCTTTTGGTTGTGGTTCTTCCGTTTTTTTCCTTTCTGGGCTTGTTCCACCACATTGGCCTTCGCCTTGAACTGGAACCCCTATGACCCTTTTTTCTCGGTGATGCAGTTATCCTCTTCAATCCTGAGCCTCACAATTAGGTTTTCAAGCTTCATTTCTTTGTGCTTCTTCTTCAAATAGTTCTTGAAATTCCTCCAAGACAGTGACAGCTTTTCAATAATAGCAGCCACTTGGAAGGACTCACTCAGTGTCATGCCCTCGGCATGAATCTCATGCAGAATCAGTTGAAACTCATGGACCTGACTGATGACGGTATTCGAATCCATCATAAGAAACTCGAGAAATCTACCAACGACAAATTTTTTCATCCCAACATCTTCCGTCTTTTAGTTCTTGTCAAGTGAATCCCACAATTCTTTTGCCGTATTCAGCGGACTGTACACGTTATACAACGTGTTGCTCAGACCGTTTAGGATGTAGTTGCGGCACAAAAAGTCAGCATGCCGCCATGTGTCGACTGTAGCTACAAGCTGCCTTTCGCCCTCGTTCTTAGACAACAAGGGGCATCCTCATGGAGGAACCGCGTCAGATTCAGCGTCGTCAGGTAGAACAGCATCTTTTGCTGCCACCTCTTAAAATATATCCCGTTGAATTTCTCTGGTTTCTTCCCGTGGCTCACAGGAACCGTAGTCGGAATCAGAGTCGGAACAGGAGACGAAATTGGGGCTGGAATAGAAGCCACCACGGAGGTAGAAGCAGTAGGGGTAGGATCCATTCTATTGTCGATTTCGATTGCCATAACTGCAAAATTCGAATTAACACCAAAACAATACCCAGCAATAAGTTGATTACACTTATGCACAATAATTTAAAACTACAATAACAGTATTAAATAAAACTAATTTTCTGAAACTTTAAAATAGTATGATAAAATAATCTCTCTCAAGATAAACAGTATGGCTACTAGAAGACAATACCAACAGAAAATAATTTCAGAAACTAATTATGGTAATATTCTGTCTTAAGATTGTTGGTTGCAATTCCTAAAAATTAACAGCAATATGTCGGTTTTAAAAAAAATGTGACAGCATCATTTGCATTAAAATAAATAACAGTAATTTGGAATAACTTCAGAATTATATTAAAATAGAATTTAAAACAATCTGGTATTATCGGGATACAATACAGCAGATTTAGAATAAAACAACAATTAAAACTATATAAAAAGATTACTGATAAACTGAATTTAATAAAAACAGATTTAATATGCACAACAAAAGAACACTAATATCCTCAAAAAAAATGTTTTTATAAATAGAAACATAAAAGAACATAATACTATGCTCTTTAAGGAAAACGAAAAATAATACTGAAATTGTGGAAGAAAATCAGAACTGCAAGAAAGGAAACAAATTAAGCTTACAGAACAGTCGAAGAACAGAACGTTGGGATTGAGTCTAGTGTTGAACGATGTGTACTTAAAACAGAATACGTCCTCGCCACCGTGCTTGCAATGTACTGGACGTCTGCCTCCAGGATAAAATAATCCTCGTATACAGAAGAAGCATGACAATTTGTACACACAGCGAACGCTGCAGTGTATGAACTTTCTCGGGAAATTCTGAATGACTGGAAGAAAAATGCATAGGAATAGAGATTCGGCAATGGCAGTAGATGGATTGAATACATAAACCAGGTGCAAGAACAGCCTAATTATATGCGTTAATGGCGACTGTTCGCCTTAATCCGAATAGGTGCCACACCGGATCGGCCTGACGGTTGGACCGCCCAACAGGCGCGAACCGATTCGGTATCCTCCAACAGTCCCGAACCCTCCAACGGTTCGGTCCGACTAATAACGGTAATTTAATTAATTTAAAATTTAAATAATTAAATTTTAAATTCAAAATTTTAATTAAATAAAATTTCTGCAAAAAGATAAGAGTTGAACCGACTTGACCTGCAACCCGAGCCCGAGCCCAGGCTCGGCGGGCGGCGCGCATGGTTCAATAGGCCAAGTTAAACTTTATTCATAACTCCTCACCTAACAAAAGTTGGGATGACTCAAAGGATCAACATTTTATATCCAATCTAGACTTTATAAGTCACCATAAACTTTTATCCCCAACCAATGTGGGATATCAAAACCCTTTTATAGTTGTTTGAAAATCCATTATTTTTATTCCCAACCAATGTGGGATGGGACATAGTTACTATTATTTTGTCAATTTTTATGGCACACTTTTGGAGTCAATTTTTTATTCACTCGTTAATGGTTTTGAACGCTACAAAATTCATGATTAAACTACTTACGGAGATGAATATATTAGGACTCGAAATTATAAAAAAAAATTTAATTCATTCTAAAATTATTTAGTTTCAAAGTTAATTAAAATTATGTTCAAAAAGTTTCAAAATTCACTTATTTTTTTCTACATTAACATGGTTGCGGACCATGTAACAAAGGCGTTTATTGAAGAACTCTTTTGTTTTGTTTTGTTTTGCTTTTGGGCTGCACATGTTGTGGGGACCCCTGCCTCCCCACTCTTTTGGGTGGTTTTTTTTATAGGATGAAGTGATGGTTTGGTTACCCAATCACAGCAAGAAACTTTTATTATTTGTAATGAAAGCGATGAGGGCATTTGGTGGAATTGACACCACCGATATTTTTCTAGGTTGGGATTTCAAGCTGGCATGACCCAAAAGTGAAATGCCTGGTTGACATGGAAGAGGTTTCTGTTGTGAGTTATTCATAGTAACGGGGTGTTGTGAGTTTAAAGTTATTTTATTTGTAATTTTAAAATTTAATTGAAATTATTTATTATGTTGAAATCGTCGAGAGTAATAAATCTCTATCAAATATCAGCTTAATTAGACATCATTATCTATATGATGAGAGTATGATTGTTTTGAAAAAATTAATTAGCTTATAATATTTTGGAAATAAACTATCAAAAAATTGTATCTGAATCACATGATTAACAATGCTCAATTGACCTTAATTTTTTTTTATAAAAATTACATATTTGACGATTTTAATATAATAAACGATTCTGATTAAATTTTAAAATTTCGAATGAAATACTTATAAGTTCACAGCATCTCCTGCCGTGAGTATCTCACAACAAGAACCCAAATCCACATATGTGAGGGCGTGAGAGAGTCATAACCCCCCTAACTATGGTGGGAATCATAAGTTACATATCTATAGAGAGTAGCCGTGTGATATAAATTCTTAGTATTATATTACATTCAACTTATAAATTCTTAAAGACCAAATGTTGTAATAAGATTGATAATGATTTTCATACAAATTCTCTGATTTTGTACATAAAAGGGAAGCTGTATAGAAGTTTAATATGAATTTTTTTAGGGTCGATTCTGACTTTTTAGCAGCTCTAGGCAAACTTTTAAAATGGGGACCTCACAAATTTTAGAGACCAATTTTTCTTTTTTTGTAATCAACTTTAAGAATAAATTATTACATGAATTCAAAAAGACCTGACTTGTTAACATGTTTTTTTCCTGTGTGTGTATTTTAGTTTTTTCACTCTATACTTGTGAGAAGAAACAAGATTTTTGACTTTTTTTTTATAACCAAATAACTATTTTACATTTGAAGACAAGTGTTATAATTTTAAAAAAATACCTAAATAATAGAATAATTCTTTTCACATTTTATTCAATAATATTTTACAAATAATTCAAGAATTTGAAAAAGAATAATCTAATATTTTTAACTAATTTTGCCATTTTACTGACTTTGTTATTTCTTTTTTGGCAAAAACTTTTTGAAAGACTATACTTAATTTGGGCTATCTACTAACAAAATAGCTTTATTTTGAGTTAGTAATATTAAAGAATTAACTTAAGAGATTTTAATAAAGTTAAAATTAAAGTAATTAGGGCCTTTATTTCTTTGGGCTTAGTTTAAATTTCTTTTTTTGCCTTATAAAATGAGTTTAGCTAAGAAGAGGCCCTATTTTCTGAACAAATTTTGAGGACAATAGGCAGTAGTCTTCTCGGCCTATGGCTAGTGCCAACCCCGGATTTCAAGAGAAAATGTTGAGCATCTTTTCTATGAATGACTCAATCGGATGTTTTATGGATTCTCTTTTTCATAATATATTTAGTATAAACTTTTATTTTGTCTCTTCACACTATTTAAATAGTATGTGAATGTTTTTTTTATGGGTAAATTACACTTACCTCCCCTCTAATTTTTGATAAAAATAAATATTTTTTTTATAATTTTTGAAATGTCATTAACCTCCTCCTAAGTTTAATTTTTGCATTAAATTAGTCTAACCGTTAAATTTTTGCTTTGTTGCACCTTATTTGACGCATTTTTTGAATAAATTTTTATGATCCAATCCGTTTATTACGTAAAAATCGTCGAGTTTGATTAGTTATTAAAATTTTAAATTCATCTAATACGTGTAACTAAGTGATTGAGTAACATTTATTTAACAATATTTTTTAAAATTATAATTTTTATTTATTTATTTATAAAATAATATTTAGAAATCTTATTCAATCGTTTAGCTACGTATATCAGATGAATTTGAATTTTCATATGCTTAACAAAATTGAAGAGTTCTACGTAATGAATGGATTTGATCATAAAAATTTGTTCAAAAAATGCGTCAAACAAGACACAATTGAACCAAAATTTAAAAATTGAACTAATTTGATGTAAAAATTATATTTAAGGGAAGGTTAGTGACATTTTAAAAAGTCAAAAAATGCTACTTAAATAAAAAACTGTCTCAAAAACCTAACTTTTTTCTTCATATATTTTTTTTAAAAGCTAAGTTTTTTAGGCTTCCCAAATAGGGCTTAGCTTTGTCAAATAACTTTTTGTTTTAAAGGAAATTAAAAAAAACAACTTATATAAAAAAGCATAAATAACCTTACAAAACTTTTTTCCTTTTAATTTATTTTGAGAAAAAGAAAAAATTCAAAAAGCATGCTATTGTTAGATTCGTGTCTAAAGATAAAGATAAGAAAACATAAATTTAGATTATCCATTTAGTTAATTTTTTTATAAAAAAATTTGGTTCATTTTGGAATTAAAAAAGTAAAAATTGTAATAAAAACAAAAAATTTACTAAAACTTATAATAAATAATATCAAATAAATAAATAATTATTCCGAAGGTCTTAAATATAATTTTTAGACTCTACAAATCAAATTAAAAACTAGAATATGGTCTACCATTTGTCTACTCTCTCCAATAACTCGTGTTTGGCACGACCAATAAGGTTTAGCCCCGATTTGTTAAAGTTGATTTTTTTGGAAACAAAAAATCAGCTTTTAGCTAGTGTGTTTGACTTCTTAAAAAAATTTTAACTTTTTTTTTCTATTTTCTAAGAAAAAAATTATACATATTCTAAAATTACAAAAAAAATATAGTAATAGGACTACAATATTCTTAATTAAAAATTAATTCTATTATCAAAGACAAAAAGCCATGTGAGTATCTTAAATATTAATACATCTTTAAAATGAAAAATAATGATATAATGGTAGTGTAATATCATTAATATAGCTTAATAATGAAAAATAAAGATATAATGGTGGTGTTTGATATTGTTGAAATTAGTAGTTTATAATAAAAATTGTGAATATTTGGTAAAAATTATAACTTGAAGTCGAAATAAAAAAAATAGTTATATTTTGAAATAAATTTAAGAATACTACTGTTAGTACAATTTAGATTGTAGTTTGTAACAGAAATTGTGAATGTTTGGTAAAAATTATATTTTGTAACTAAAATAAAAGAAAAAATAATTAAAAATTGTAGCAGAAGTTGTGAATACTTGAAAAAAAATTATAACTTATAACTAAAATCAGTAGAAGAAAGTTAAAAGCAAGTAGCAAATGTTTGGCTAAACACCTCATTTATAATAGAAATTGTAGGTATTTAAAATAAATTGTACTTTGTAGTGACCCAAACTCGGGCGACTAAAAACACCAACAAATAACCAACCCGAGAATACACTCTCAAAATGAAACATACATGCATTATTTATAAACGCCAAACGACTTATATTACAAGGTTCCAACGCCGAGAAACATGTAATAAGCATACATGATAGACAGAAACAAAAGGAAGGCTATAACTCTTCCACCTCTCCAGCACCTCCTGATCAACCTGGGTGACCGGTACCTGAAAAAATCAAAATCCTACACCGTGAGTCAAAACTCAGCGGAAACTAGATAGGCATGCAGTATAAACAAAGCATGCTAGGTAATCGTAAGTGTAATTTTTGACTCTCTTTCAAGCCATGAAAGCAGATTGAAAATAATTTTAAATCACGACTCACCAGAGCTAGAAAACCATTTTCACATGCAATGGAAAAGCGATGATAAAAATCATTTTTCGACTCATCAGAGCCTTGAAAACGATTCTAGTATTACGACTCCCGTAAGCCGATAATACAGTATTTCGACTCCCGTAGGCTGATAATACAATTTTAAAGAAATTGATCTATCCGTCCCAATATGCAATACATGCAATCCATGAATCTTTTCGAATTTTCACCGATGAACTGTAGCCTCCGTCACTGCATCTTTACGGACTATAATCGAAGGGTCGTAACCCTAATGTAATCTTCTCGGACTTTAACCGAAGGATCGTAACCCAAATGTAATCACCGTCAGCCAGAGCTAACATAATCATCTATCTCATTGGTCGTAACCCTAACGTAATCACCGTCAGCCATAGCTAATATAACAATCTTTCTCATTTCATACAACTATGCATAACCTAATCAGGATTTTACTGCATAAAATCACGTACTATCGCTACGTATCACAAACCACATTACACATAACGCTATCGAAAAATCATGTAAATCACATTACATGACCCATGCATAAATAAATTAGAGTTATAAATGCACATAGCCAGTTATAAACGCACATAGCCAGATATAACTTCACATCATGACGCCACCCATCACATAACCCGACAAGAAATCACATGCCACACACCCATCATCTGTTTACCTGAATAACCCGTTCACATACCGGGACCCGTCCACACACCGAAACCACCAACGATACAGAAAACCAAAACTTAGGCCAACACAGCCCAAGCGTTCGTGCGCTCCACCACCGCTTGAGCGGTCCCCAACCGACATAACATACTGCCATAACCCCACTCAAGCGCACACCCGCCGACCCAACTCTCTAGCACCACCTCGCTAGAGCGCTCAACCACCGCTCGACCTGTTAATGCTGAGAGAAAACTCAAACCAGGAACCGAAACCAAGCGCCCGCATGCAACGATGCAGTAACCACCACAAACACAACTGTGTACCAAAAACTCGCATCTAACCATGTACATCATACACCCAACATAGACCCACGACGCCTACACGCGCCCAACATAAACTCACGATGTCCACACGCGTCCAACACAAACAATAAACCTACAGAACATGACCTAACCAAAGGCCAACATAAACCTCCCACAAAACAGTTCTCATCAAGACCCCATCTCTAGAAAGAACACCGGACCCAACACTTCCCGCACCAAACGATGCACCAACCACCATGCACTCAACTGTGCACCAACACCCCGCATGTAATGACTAGCACCCTCTCCGTGACTTTAATTGACAGGATCCCAAAATCCTATCAATTAAAAATCACTAGAGGAGAGCATTCGATCGAGCCCCATAACTCAATCGACCAAGAGGCCACCACACAACCAAAAGAAACCCCCAAGCCCCCAACGCAACCATCATGAGCTCCCTCACGCCTTACACGGCCAACACGGACTCACTCACGTCCAACACATGCCCACGATGTCCCAAGAAATTAGAAACTTGATAAAAAGGGGCAACAAGGATGAAAAACAACCTTCCCCAAACGTTCGGCCAAAAACGGATAAAAAACGGTTTGAAAATCTTCACATACCTTCAATCTTTTGGCCATAACGTTTTTCAAAAAAAGAATTTTAAGGTGAGAGAGGTGTCATTGGAAAGAAGACTTCTGGGACTTTAATTTGAGGACAAGAACGACCCAATTTCGAGTCCAGATGAAGGAGATAACATCAAAATAAAATAGCCCTGCGCAGCTAGTCCGCTCGAGCGGACATCGGGCGCTCAAGCGAGCTACCACAAGAGAGAAACCCATATTTTTTGTTCTTGAGTGTTTTAAGCCCCCAACCACCATCTCAACCACAAATCTAAGCCTCCAAACACCTTCTCGACACTCTCGGGTGTCCACACGTTTAAACTCAACACCAAACCCTCGAAAGATAACTCTCGAAACATGATTCCATCCACCGAAAGCGATTAAAAATCAGTTTTAAACCCAAAACCCAACTTTTACAGAAAATTAAATCTACAGCTATCTGATCGAAAAAAATACACCTGATTACACATAGCACCCTTATAAAATATACAGGTCTAGAATCTTACCTCGGTGAGTTAAAAACTCGACGTCTCGATCCATGTGTAAAACTGAGTTTCGCCAAAATTGAATTCCGTCCGGATGAACGCGTAGCCTACCATACCAATAGCAAGGATCCACTGTTGGATCGTTGAAAACCGAGCCCTGGGCCCCCCAAAAACTAGAGAGAAGGCAGAGAGAAACTTGTAGAGAGAGAGAGAAGAGAGCGAGCTACCACCCGAGAGGAACCCAAATTTTCTGTTCTTAAGTGTTCTAAGCCCCTAAACACTTAAACGCACTCCAACCACCATCTCAACTACAAATCTAAGCCTCTAAACATCTTCTCGACACTCTTG
Organism: Heliamphora exappendiculata; assembly: GCA_034768845.1. Taxonomy (NCBI): domain Eukaryota; kingdom Viridiplantae; phylum Streptophyta; class Magnoliopsida; order Ericales; family Sarraceniaceae; genus Heliamphora; species Heliamphora exappendiculata. The sequence continues at coordinate 6,048 of JAOTRH010447606.1, read as the reverse complement.
GACGTCCACACGTTCAAACCCAACACCAAATCCTCAAAAGAAAACTCTCGAAACATGATTCCATCCACCGAAAGCGATTAAAAACCAGTTTTAAACCCAAAACCCAACTTTTATAGAAAATCAGACCTATAGCTATTCGACCGGTAAAAATACACCTGATTTCACATAACACCCTTATAAAACATACAGGTCTAGAATCCTAACTCGGTGAGTTAATAACTCGACGTCTCGATTCATGTGTAAAACTGAGCTTCGTCGATATTGAATTCCGTCCAGATGAACGCGTAGCCCACCGTGCCAATAGTAAGGATCCGTTGTTGGATCATTGAAAATCGAGCCTCGGACCCCCCGAAAACTAGAGAGAAGGCAGAGAGAACTTGTAGAGAGAGAGAAGAGAGCGAGCTACCACCCGAGAGAAACCCAGATTTTCTTCTCCTGAGTGTTCTAAGCCCCCAAACACTCAAACACACTCTAACCACCATCTCAACCACAAATCTAAGCCTCCAAACACCTTCTCGATACTCTCGAACGTCCACACGTTCCAACCCAACACCAAACCCTCGAAAGAAAACTCTCGAAACATGATTCCATTCACCGAAAGCAATTAAAAACCAGTTTTAAACCAAAAACTCAACTTTTACAGAAAATCAGATCTACAGCTATCCGACCGGTAAAAATACACCCGATTACACGTAGCACCCTTATAAAACATATAGGTCTATAATCTTACCTCGGTGAGTTAAAAACTCGACGTCTCAATCCAAGTGCAAAATCAAGTTTTGCCAGAATTGAATTTCGTTCGGATGAACGCGTAGCCCACCATGCCAATAGTAAGGATCCGCTGTTGGATCGTTGAAAACTGAGCCCCAGCCCCCCCGAAAGCTAGAGAGAAGGCAGAGAGAAACTTATAGAGAGAGAGAAGAGAGAGAGAGGTGGGAGATATTTTAAAAAAATATCTAAAGAAAGATATTTATAGGCTCGTCAGAAAATGTCTTTTTTTTTCTAAAAACTCACGCCACAACGGCCAACGGCCCCGAAAACTAACCCCACATGGATCTCTATCCTCGAACATGCATAAAAACGCATATGAACATGCAGAAACAAAAACGATAAACATGCGTCGAAAAACACCCCAAAAAAAATGGGTCAGGGTCTCACAACTCTACTCCCCTTAAAGGAATTTTGTCCCTGAAATTCAGCACAAGGTCAAAAGGGAACAACCACATCGATCACCATCGACACAGGCACAATAGATGGTCAGCCAAACCATTCCTAGGATATAATCAAACAAGGTCAGGCATCCTAACAATGGCCAACTATCTCAAAGACACGGGATCTACAACTCACCCCAACTTCACATATTCACCAACCGTTGTCTCAACACAACACACCACCTATGGAGTCCACCACAAACTCCAAACGCATGGTCACAGCCTTGAACACAGCCTCGCTCTCTCCGCGCAAACATCATGTCTATTTAAAAAAGATAGGACATAAGACATAGCTCATCGCATGAACATAAACGCGCACCACATAAACATGCTAACACATAAGCACATAGGTTCATGCTAAACAAACCCCACATACCGAGGAGAACCGAAAAGAATGACGCGTCAATCTGGATAACCTACTCAGACTCCCTGCCAGAAATCACATCAGCTAAACACGTTTCTAACTTGGCTCCCAAGTTTGTTAATCCAAACGCCCAAAGGCAGGACTAATCAATCCCACAGTTCAACCTCCATGCTTACATATACACATCATTTCCATGCTTAACATGCTAACACATTCATGTTATCAAAACATCTAAACACATGCAGTCAAGCACACGCAATCAACCTTACACGGCGATGCACCCTCTTCCCACAGCTTATAGGTATTCGAACCCAGAGCTCTAATACCATTTGTAGCGACCCAAACCGGGGCGACTAAAAACACCAACAAATAACCAACCCGAGAATACACTCTCAAAATGAAACATACATCCATTGTATATAAACGCCAAACGACTTACATTACAAGGCTACAACGCCGAGAAACATGTAATAAGCATACATGATAGACAGAAACAAAAGGAAGACTATAACTCTTCCACCTCTCTAGTACCTCCTGGTCAACCTGCGTGACCGGTACCTGAAGAAAATCAAAATCCCACACCGTGAGCCAAAACTCAGCAGAAACTAGATAGGCATGCAGTATAAACAAAACATGCTAGGTAATCAAAGTGCAATTTTTGACTCTCTTTCAAGCCATGAAAGCAGATTGAAAATAATTTTAAATCACGACTCACCAGAGCGAGGATAAAAACTATTTTTTGACTCATCAGAGCCTTGAAAACGATTTTAATATCACAACTCTCCTAGGCCGATAATACAGTATTTCGACTCCCGTGAGCCGATAATACAGTTTTAAGAAAATTGGTCTATCCATCCAAATATGCAATACATGCAATCTATAAATCTTCTCTGATTTTCACCGATGGACCGTAGCCCCCGTCAATGTATCTTTACAGACTTTCACCGAGGGACCATAGCTCTATCAAATACCTCTTTATGGACTTTAACCGAAGGGTCGTAACCCTAACGTAATCTTTTCGAACTTTAACCGAATGGTTATAACCCTAATGTAATCACCGTCAATTAGAGCTAACATAACCATTTATCTCATTCTATACAACTATGCATAACCTAATCATGATTTAACTACAGATAATCACGTACTATCACTACATATCACAAACCACGTTACACATAACGCTATCGAAAAACTATGTAAATCACACTACATAACCCATGCATAAATAAATTAGAATTATAAATACACATAGCCAATTATAAACGCACATAGCTATATATAACTTCACATCATGACGCCACCCGTCACATGACCCGACAAGACATCACATGTCGCACACCTGTCATCTATTTACCTGAATGACCCGTCCACATACCGGGACCCGTCCACACACCAAAACCACCGACGATACAGAAAACCAAAACTTAGGCCAACACAGCCCAAGCGCTACACCACCGCTCGAGCGGTCCCCAACCGACATAACACACTTCCACAACCCCGCTCGAGCGCACACCCACCGACCCAACTCTCAAGCACCACCCCGCTCGAGCGCTCAACGCTGAGAGAAAACTCAAACCAAGAATCGAAACCAAGCGCCCGCATGCAACGATGCACTAACCACCACAAAAATAACTGTGTACCAAACACTCGCATCTAACTATGCACATTATACACCCAACACAGACCCACGACGCCCACACGCGCCCAACGTAAACCCACGACGCCCACGCGCGTCCAACACAAACAATAAACCTACAGAACATGACCTAACCAAAGGCCAACATAAACCTCCCACAAAACAGTTCTTATCAAGACACCATCTCTAGAAAGAACACCGAACCCATCACGTCCCGCACCAAACGATGCACCAACCACCACGCACTTAACCGTGCACTAACACCCCGCATATAATGACTAACACCCTCTCCGTGACTTCAATTGACAGGACCCCATAATCCTATCAACTAAAAATTACTAGAGGAGAGCAGTCGATCGAGCTCCATAATCCAATCGACCAAGAAGCCACCACATGACCAAAAGAAACCCCCAAGGCCCCAAAGCAACCATCACGGGCTCCCTCACGCCTAACATGGCCAACACGGACTCACTCACGTCCAACACATGCCCACGATGTCCCAAGAAACAAGAAACTTGATAAAAAAAAAAGGGCAACAAGGATGAAAAATAACCTTTCCCAAACGTTCAGCTAAAAACGGATGAAAAACGGTTTAGAAATCTTGGCATACCTTTACTCTTTTGGCCATAACTTTTTTCCCAAAAATAATTTTAAGGTGAGAGAGGTTCCATTGAAATGAATACTTCAGGGGCTTGAATCTGAGTACAAGAACGACCCAATTTCGAGTCCGAATGAAGGAGATAACATCAAAACAAAATAGCCCTGCGTAGCTAGTCCGCCCAAGCGGACATCGGGCGCTCGAGCGAGCTACCACCCGAGAGAAACCCAGATTTTCTGCTCTTGAGTGTTCTAAGCCCCCAAACACTCAAACACACTCCAACCACCATCTCAACCACAAATTTAAGCCTCCACATACCTTCTCGACACTCTCGGACGTCCACACGTTCAAACTCAACACCAAACCCTCGAAAGAAAACTCTTGAAACATGATTCCATCCACCGAAAGCGATTAAAAACCAGTTTTAAACCAAAAACCCAACTTTTATAGAAAATCAGATCTACAGCTATCTGATTGGTAAAAATACACCCGACTACATGTAGCACCCTTATAAAACTTATAGGTCTAGAATCCTACCTCAGTAAGTTAAAAACTCGACGTCTTGATCCATGTGCAAAATCGAGTTTTGCCAGAATTGAATTCTATCCGGATAAACGCGTAGCCCACCGTGCCAATAGTAAGAATTCGCTGTTGGATCGTTAAAAATTGAGCCCCAGGCCTCCCGAAAACTAGAGAGAATTCAGAGAGAAACTTGTAGAGAGAGAGAAGAGAGAGAGAGAGAGGTGGGAGATATTTTTTAAAAAAATATCTAAATGAACATATTTATAGACTCGTCAGAAAATATCTTTTTTTTTTGGAAGTCTGCGCCACAATGACCAACGGCCCCAAAAACTAACCCCACATGCATCTCTATCATCGAACATGTATAAAAATGCATATGAACATGCAGAAACAAAAATAATAATCGCGCGTCGAAAAATGCCGAAAAAAAACGGATCAGTGTCTCACGTACTTTATCTAAACTAATAGTAAAAAGTTAAAAGTTATAACAAAAAGCTTTGGCACACGTCCCCTAATAAAGTATCTTTTTTTAAGTTCACTATATGTTGTACCGTTGATATCTATTCTTGAACTCTCATTATCCATAGTTAACGCATTTTATTTCTATAATTTATTTTGTAATTATTCTTATTATGTGAGCCCATTTTTAGTAGTTTTTTTAATAACTAATGTTATACATGCATCTTATAGGCACAAACACTAGTAACAAAAAAATTTTGAGTTAAATGGAGTTAGGTCCTATTTTTAGAAATATTTTTGAATTAGATCTCATTCATAAGTTCACATTTCTTTCAAGTCCTTTTTTTAAAATTCATATTTTTTGTGGTCCATATTACCCTTGTTTTAACATCAAAAGAACCAAATCTGATATGAGACAACAGAGGCATCAGCCTGCCGCCCTCGCCGTCGTCGTCACCTCTCACACTCGCCTCGTCATCATCGCAGAATGAGAATATTCACATTCGCAGTCGTCGCAAAATGAGAATGAGAATATTCGCACTCGCTTATCGCACTCGCCGTCGTCGTCATTTCAGAATGAGAATATTCACAATAGGGGAAAAATGAGAATATTCGCCTCTCGTCTCTCGCACTCAACGAACGGAAGCGGATCTGGTGTTGAGAGGGCGAGCGCGGTGGGCCTGGTGGTGGTGAGGCGGTGTGGGAGATGGCGACAGTGGGCATTTCGACCAGATCTGGAGAGCTGCGAGGAGCAACGGCGAGGAGAAAGCGGCGACGGGCGGTGAGGGGCGGCGGCGAAGGACGACGACGACGGATTTGGTGGTAGTGAGGCTACCAAAGCGAGGGAGAGAGAGTCTGTGAGAGGGGGCTGAGCTGAGAGCGGCGACGAACGAAGACGGCTTTGGTGTTGAGGGGGCGAGCGCGGTGGGTCTAGTGGTGGTGAGGCGATGGGGGCGATGGCGACAGTGGGCATTTCGACCAGATCTGGAGAGCTACGAGGAGCGACGGCAAGGCGACCGTGGGGGTGATGGCGACAGCGAGGCGAAAGCGGCGACGGGCGGCGGCAAAGGCGGCGGCAAAGGACGACGGTGACGGATTTGGTGGGCACTGTGAGTGCTGTTTGGAGGAAATGAGAATATTCACATGGGAAATGTTCTGTGCGATCTTGGATTGTGAATGCGCCAGATGTGAGACGCCGGAATCACCGGCGACGGCAGCCTGGGCCTGGGTGAGCCAGTCGCTGGTGACGACGTCGTGG
>JAOTRH010447595.1:0-31335 GCA_034768845.1 Heliamphora exappendiculata | reverse complement strand
ACAATTGAACAACAATTTCATAAATCATCAATTAGCAATTATAGTAACAATTTTAATTTTATTTATAATTTTAGTTAGCACTACCAGCGAATTGTTCCAAAATTAACAATAACAGCGTAACACTAAAAGCAAATTCGAGTGCTGTGCCTTAGTGGTACTGTAGCATAACACAGTGCTCAGCACAGTAGATTTAAATTTTTTAAGCACACACACAGACAGACAGTGCACACGCGAAGATGCACAAATCAATATGTCAAGAAGACTCGAAATCGAAGAGAGATAAGAACGAGACTGAGAGAGAGAGAGAGAGAGAGAGATGAGAACGAGAGCACGGGACTGTGAAAAAGCTCAAAAGAAGCTCGACGCGACAACTCACAACGGCAAGTTGAGAACACAAAAGGACGAGAAGTCGACTGACCTGTAAAGTTTCAATCAACTGTCGGCTGGGGTAGGGCACGATCGAACGCAGCTTCAATGTTGACTACTAGGGTTGGATCGAACACTGCTAGGATTGGGTTGGACACCGATCGACTCGATTGAGAATTGAAATTGAGGTCTTCCTTAGGGTTTCTCCGCCGGCACCGCTCGATTACTTCGGTATTCCTCTTGACTATGGCTGTGCAATTTTAGCTTTTATGATTGTGAAGTTAAAACGCTGAATCGCTGATCTCTGCCTTTGGTTTCATTGCGTGGCCTTTTGAGATTTTTTTTTCATCCCAACGAATCTATACGTATCTTGTCGTATTCTAAATGTATCCTAGACATATTCAAAATTGAAAATTTTAAAAATAATTTCTGAATACTTTTCAGCCGTATTCGATACGTGTTGGGACCAAATCCATTAAAAAAACGTATTGAGACTAATTCTCTTATGATGTCCAAAAAGGATTAATTCTTAAATTTTTCAAAAATTTACATATATATCAATATAGTATTTACTTATTATTAAGTACTAGTAAACTTTTTCATAATATTATTGGTAATTAGTTTAAAAGTTAATTATTTTTTTATATTTTTAGTCAAAATTAAATTCAATTCAAAATAATTTATTTAGTAAATTAGCATTTTTAGTCATTAATTTGCTTTATTTATCAAAATCTTAATTTTTTTAATATAATAACTTACCTAAAGAATAATTAAAAGCGAATTAATAACGATTTGTTTAACACTACCATTCTTAAAATTTTAAAATACTAACTTCGTGCAAATTCCACTACACAAGTAAAATTCATATTATATATTTTTATTAAAATTTTAATTGTTACACTGCTATAATTATGCTTATAGCACAATAGAAAATAAAAAATATCTAAATTTTAATAAAACCGTAATACAAAATTATAAAATGATGTTTTATTCTCAGTCGATCAAATAAATTGAGATTGTATATAATTTTTCTCTCAATTATTTAGAAACTGAGAATGTACATAATTTTTTCAATCACAGGGAAAAAAACAATGCTTCCACACACTTACAATATCACGCCTCTACGAACAAAGATTGCATCCCCTCTCTCTCTCTCTCTCTCATGCAAGTTTTTAAAAGTGTCTCATTTAATGTTCTAAATCAAATTAAGCTAAGCAACTGTCTATTCGTGGCTATTATATAAATTTTTTTATGTTATACTATTTTGTTAAAAGATATATTTTTAATTAATTTTAATAAATTTATATATTTTTTTAATACGACATCACATGTCAATTAAATCTATTCTTTTCTCTTAGTATTTTTACTATTCATAATCTTTTTATCTTTCGTTAATACTACATCAACTGATTTACGTTGTATGTGACTAAATTTTCTTAATATATTTTCTCTTAACTTGTTCTTAATTGATGTAACCCATATCATTTCACAAATTTTTTTTATTACTATTTTTTTTTCTAATCATATCACGCATCTACTTTAACATTCTTATCTCAATAATATTCATTTTATTTATATAATTTTTTACTTAGTAATCTATTATTTTGTTCCATAAAAAATTACTTGTCTAATATTTTTTTTATAATTTTTTTAATCTTGTAAGTATTTTTCGTTCACATAGAACACAAGAAGCATATTTTACTTGAGCCAACCAACTTTAATTCTATGAGTTACGTTATTTCTAATTTTACCATATTTATTAATAATCAAACTTAAATAATAAAAAATTTCACTTTTAAGTATTTCTTAATTTTTTATATTTTATTTTTTATTATTGCTACTCTTATTACTATTAAAATTATATTTTATATATTTAATTTTGTTCTTAATACTTACTAAAAATTCTTTTTATTTCAAAATTTCTATTAACCTTCCTAACCTAGAGTTATCTCAAATCTAATTTCATCAAGTAAGAGAATGGATATCATATACAACAAAACATCATTCTAAAACTTTTATTTTTAATGTTTTTTTTAGGCCTAATATAGTAGCTTTATTGCTTTATGCCGTGGGCAATGGATATCATAATTCATGAGTGCGTAACCCTTTTATTAGTGATAGTGACAATTTTAAAATGGGCCGGCAGAGTTTGGCATTATCGTTCAAATGAAAGCAAATGATTTTATATATATATATATATATATATATATATATAACTTGGTCTGTATTGTCAAAGTTCTACACACAAGTATATATTGAATAATTTAAAATTTTTAATATTCAAATAAATTATCTATGTCCATTTTTAAATAGTTTTTTTATCATGGTTGGACGTAAAATTTTAATTTAAGAGGAACAAATTATTTTTATAAATTTTTAAAAATATATATATTAAATTTTTAAAAAAATCTTAGAGAGATAAATTTATATAATTATAAAATATTTTAAATTAATATTATTATAATAATAAATTTTTTCAAAATCTTAAAGGGATGATCGCTTTCATCTGCTCTTTTTGAATTCGTCTATACTTCTTAATATACGAATTTTGTGTTTATAATTTTTTTCTCATAATAAATCTTAAGTGGAGGATATTAATAATAATGGCCCATTTGGATAATATTATTTATTTACTTTTAGTTTATAAGTCAAAAAATAAACCACGTTGTTTGGGTACTTAAATAAGTCAAAAATCAGATAAGCAAATGAGCAAATAAGCTTATTTGGGTAACTAAATAAGTAAATAAAAAATAAAAAAATAAAAAAATAAACTCATTTAGGTAGCTAAATAAGCAAATAAACTGACTTATAAGCCAAATAAGCTTGTTTGGATAGCCAAATAAGTAAATAAGTAAATAATTTCGTTTGAGTAATCAAATAAGCAAATAAATAAATAAGTAAATTAGCTAAACGAAGTGGCTTAAATACTTTTTAAATTATTTGCTAATAAGTAAATAAGCAAATAAGTAAATTAGTCAAACAAACTAGTTTAAATGTTTTTTGGTAAATAAATAAGTAAATTAATCAAACGAAATAGTTTAAATATTTTTTAACTTATTTGCTAATAAATAAATAAATAAATTAACCAAATAAAGTAATTTAAAGTTTTTTAACTTATATACTTATAAATAAATAAATAAATAAATAGGTTACCAAACGGGTCAATGTTTATTGATACTGTAGAGGTTTCGTACTCAATCTTATATATATATATATATATATATGCATGATAGCTACTGGCAGCACACTAAACCTATATGGCTATACATACTAGAGTTGTATGATTGGAGTCTTGACCATACTGCCACAAATCTGGATACAGCTTCTCTTCATTTTTTTTAAAAATAAAGAAATTTATTTTTTATTTTGTAATATTTATGGGATTGTATTTTATTAATTTAAATTATTTATATTATATTATAAATTATTTTAAAAATATTAAATTAATTAAATATCGATAACTATGTAGTTATGAAGTGTCTATCCTAATATTTGGAGGAGAAATATAATTCTAAAACAAATCTTACAATTTTTTTAAAATTTATGTGATTCAATCACCAAATTATTATTTTTTTATTAATTATTTTTTTACATAAATAATTTTTTTAATAAATTTTACAATTTAAATGATTTATATCATTAAAAAAAACTCACTGGAGACAGACATATTGCAGTGAGAAGAATTTAACTTTTGACCAGTTAAAATTTGTTATTATTCGTTATCCGCTAAACAATAAAAGTATTTAGCAAAGTTTTTATTTGTTAATTTTAGTTTTTTTGTTATTATTTGTAATTATAAATAATAATTTATATTCAAATATTGATAATTTTTATTATAAATTATAATTTGATAAAGTTTTTTTTATTTTAATTATAAATTATAATTTTTATTAAATATTTATAATTATTATTATAATTTATAATTTATAAATTACTAAGAAAAATTTGATCGGACACTCCTAATAATTAACATTAAAGTATATTTTTGCAGGAGGTGATCGGACACTCCTAATAATTAGCATTAAAGTATATTTTTGCCATTAGAGGAGGTTTAGTCCTAGCTAGCTGTTGCGAATCAATCCTTTTTATCCTGCAGGTGTAGGGGAACCAAATCATCTCCATTCTAAAAAAAACATAAAATAGAGGATCTTCTTCCTTTTTCCTTTTTTGGGTAAGGTAGTACAATTAGTTTGGGGTTTTGGCTGTCATGTCTCCTCAAGTCCTCATGAGTATATCTCATGAATGCAAAAACCAGCAAGCAATGCCAAGAACTAATTTTCTATATGAAGTAATTTTTAGACGGTGAAGTTAATTAATTACAGATTAATTACAAAAAAATACATTATAACTATTTTATATACTCCTCCAACTCACACTACATATGAATGATCAAAATAATTTTTTTTTGATTTTTGTTGTTGAATTTCGGTGTTCAACCCATTTTTCTTTTCATTATGTAATTTTGGGCAATTTTACGGGTAAATTGGTGTAATTTATATATTTAATGATGAGTTGTTATATTTTAATGTGTGATTAAAATAGTATAAAATTACAAAATTCTAAATTATGCAATAAATTTTCATGTGCACGACAAGAGAGGTAGGTTTTGATTTGAGACTCATACTAATTATTATAATAGTAAAATGGTTCAAGTTTTTTTTTAAAGTAAATGATTGAGATGTGCCTTCCATTAAAATTCAGTTTTCATAATCTCCTCTCGTCAATTGGAACCCAGTCTTCATGAGTTCATGCCATTAGTTTTCTCTCTTGTTGGGATCTCCGTAACATTTTGTGCTGTTTAACTTAGGCTCGATTGGTAATTATTTTTAAAATTATTTTTTTTTATTTTTTTATATTTTTAGTCAAAAAATTAAATTGAGTTTAAAATAAATTGTTTGGTAACTTAATTTTTAAGCCAATTTTTTAAAAATTAATTGTTTGAATAAAAAGTTAATTTTTTTATTTTTTGCTCAAAGTTGATAATTTTACTCTTTTATATATTTAATATTAACAATTATATTTAGTTGGTAGTAGTAGTAAATAAATTATGAAGAATGAATATTATTGTATTTTAAAAGTGATGAGAATTTGATTTGAATATTCTAAGAGTTTGTGTTTTGATTTGACTTTTTAATTTTTTAAGTTTTTTTTTTCTCACAAATGGGCGAGATTGACTTTTTTGCGTTTTTAACCAAAAAATCAAAAAAACCAAGTTGCCAATTAGGACCTTAGTGTGTAGATTATTTTTTAAAAAATAGATTAACTTGATAATCATAAATAAATGATTTTGACATATTCATTTGTTTTCAAAATTTGGATGGTCTATTTTTCTAAATTATCTTCTTTTTTCTAAAAGTAAATTGATGATATATGTAGGTGGGATTCTTAGATCAATTTAATTCTCTTTCCAGTATGATTTATACCGTGGGTATACAGAATGTATGATTTTTTTTTATTAAAGTGAGACTTAACGTGAATTTCCATGTTTTCCAATAGCACAGTATTGTTAGGACGACCACCACCAACATCAGAAAAGCTCTATATATATATATTCACAATGCAATCAAGCCATCTACAATGTTTATCAAACATGCCCTCAATTCCTTAGAAATGAAACATGGGTACAAGAAGCCTACTTTTTTACAGTCCAGTCCATGAGACTTAAAATAGATATCAAATACAGCCTTAACGATAGCCAATTATCCTGACTCATAAAAAAAATGGTCATATTAATCATTGTTTATTAAATGATGAATAATATAGTAATAAAAAAATATTAAATATGTAATATTTTTAATAAATAAAAATAATTATTTGTATGTTTTATTTACTTAACAAAATTATTCTAATATTATTATAAAAATGGGTACTAATTTATGATGCCTTGTGGCTTATGTGGTTCTGCTGCGCTGTCAGCATCGATTTTCAACTTTATTTTCAAGTGCAAACACAAACCTCACATTGTTTTGTTCATTATCATACGCATACCCATCCTAATCTGCTGACACGTCTCCCTCTTCGTCCCCAATCGTCCATCTATATATATATATATATATATTAAGCCTTCGTTCTACTGCCGATATTAAATCGATTTAAAATTAATTTTTCATATTAAACTGATTTAAAATTAATTTTTTAAAATTTACCTTAAATTTTAAAAAATTAATTTTAAATCGGTTTAACATCGGCAGCCAAACTAGTAAATTTTAAAAAATTAAATTTTTTTATTTTTTAATTCATAATTTTTAATTAATTTGTTTTTAAAATTTTTAATATTTCTCATAATAATTTATAATTTTACCTTTTTACATATAGAATTATACAAATTTCAACTAAATAATTATATACAAACTCATTTAAATTCACAAAAAATTATGAAATTTCGCGTTGAGCTTATTTGGCATTATTAATTGGTTAAAAGTTACTAATTTTTGAACCAAATAAATTTTTTAACTTTTTAATTTAAAATAATTTAAAATTAAAAAAGTAATTTTAAATCAAGTTATCAAATAAACTTTAATTAATTAATTAATTATAAATACAAAACAACTCATAAATTAATAACTAAAATTGGAGTAATTATTATGTACTTGCATAATATATTATTTAAATGGTACTTTTAATGAATCGTGCTGGAATGATTTTTTTTTTCTTGGCTTGGTTCAATCCATTGTCGGCACCTTTTGTTGTTTTATTATGTATTTGATTGAAAACAAGGAAACGATCAAAACAAACGCCCACATCTTTGGCTTTCTTCGAAATATTTATTTATTTATTTAATATATTTTTATTTTTAGTAAATAATTTTTATTATTTAGTCAAATTATTATATTTTTAAATTTTTCTTATCAAGATAAATAGAAAAGATAATTTTTTCTTTTCAAAATATAAAAAATCTTAAAAAGATAAAAATAAATCAAAATAGGTTAATAAGTCAAAATTATCTATTTTTTTTGTTTTAAGCATTTTTTTATTATTCGATTAAATTTTTTTATTTTTTTAATTAATCTTATTGAAACGATTCGAAAAAAGTAAAAAAAAATAGTCAAAAAATAAAAATATTTAAAAAAACCAAAAAATAAACAAAAGTTATAAAATTTAGCCCAGAAGACCCTTGTATTGTGATCTTTTGTTTGTAACAAAACAGATATATTATTGGGCCCATTTGGCATACTTTGTTTATTAGTTTATTTGTTTATTTTATCATATTATTTATTAATTTGATATTTTTGTTTATTTTTTGCTTATTTTGTTTTTTTTGAATTTTTTTTATATTTTGATCAAAAATTTTTATTTTTTCAACTCGCCTTAATGAGAGAAGTCTAAAAAATATAAAATTTTAATTAAATGATAAAAAAAGTTCCCTAAAGATGAAAAAATTAATTTCGTCAACTTAGTTAAACTTGCTTATAAGTAAATTAGCCAAACGGGCCATTATGTATTCAATTGGAGTAAAACATGAGTTTTTTGCTTATTAAATTGTTTGATGAGAGCTACTAACGGCTTGTTTGGGATTTTTAAAAAGTTGATTTTTTTTTAAAAAAGTCATCTTTTAAGTCATTGTTTGATTTTTAAAAAAAGCGAACTAATTTTTTTTTCATCTTTTCATTCAAGTAAAAAAACCTATACATATCTTAAGCACTTTAACTTTTTTTGAACTAAAATTACTATAATACTTTCAATTTAAAAAATCAGTCCTCCTCATAAAAACAAAAAAAAAACGTGCAAACATCACAATCACTACAACTTAAAAGCAAAAAATAAATGTATATTTGATATTTTAATAAAAAATAAAATAAAAAACAAAACATTACTATAAAAAATTATCCTAGCCACTCCAACATTTTTTAATTCTCTTTTTTTTCTTCAGAAAAAACTAAATTACTTATAAGTCAATATTTTTAGACATCTTAAATAGGGGCAAAAAAGTCTAATCTTTCAAATTAAAAATAAAATTAAGTAATTTAAAATTTAAACTATTAACATATCTTGCCTTATTTTTGTTTTTTAATATTTTTTATATTTTAGTTATTTTTTTTACTTTTTACCTCATTTATGGAAAAATTTGAAAAAGCATAACAATTTGTAAGTACAATAATTTTAAAAAATATATAAATAAATAAATTAATTAATTCAGAGTTTCGTTTGGAGGATTTTTTTCCATTAAGTCTTAACTATTTTTTCAATATTCCATTAAGTTCTAATTTTTAAAATTTATTGATGATTTGGACAAATATGCTTTTATCCTATCACATTCTCACTTTGTTCCGCCCTCCCCCCTCTCTCCCTCACTGTCATCGTTTGGTCACTCTCGAGCCGCCACCCTCGTCGTTCTTTGCCACCGCCACCTGCCGCCACTCCTCGCACCTCACTGTCGGGAAAATCTCGCTGCCAGATCTAGTTCACGAGATCTAGTTCAAGAAACTTGGTATAAGTCCAGCGACGAGAGTCTTGTTCGCCTCCATTTTGGATCTTTCTGAGAGTCATGTTCTTCGCCATCTACATCACGGCGGCGTCCTGCAGCGTCACCGTCTTGCCACCAAGGCATCCACTAACGTTGAACACGTCATCTTGCTTGGGGTGTGGTCGTTGTAGTTCTCTCTCTCTATGTGTGTGTGCGTGTTTATGTGTGTATATGGTGGTGGTGGTGGTGATGGTCTAGTTTGGTGTTGGTGGTTGTGGTGAAGTGGTGTTGGTGGTGGAGGAGATAGTGGTGGTCTGGTCTAATGTTGTTGGTTGTGGCCTATTGATGTTAGTGGTGAAGGGTGGTGGTGTTGGTGGTTGTGGTTTGATGTTAGTGGTTGTGGTTTGGTAGTGATTGGTGATTGTAACAAATGTCTCATTTTTTACAATGTCTTATTTTAAAAATAATAATATATTTGTAGTTATACAAATAAAATATTTCATTTGTTAAAAAATAATCAGACATTTACACATTCACATACACATTTTTTTGAAAAATGTTTCATTTTGAAAAATGAGATATTTGTTATGAAATGTCCTATTTGTTCAAAAATTGTCTTGAGGCATTTCATAACAAATGAGACATTTGATAATAATGTCTCATTTTTTGATCTAAAACCAGAATGAGACATTTCATAAAAAATGACACATTTAAGAATTAGGATGAGATTTTTTTGATTTTTTATCTATCTCCGATGAGTCTGATGGTGGTGGCAGTAAAAAGTGGTGGCAATATGATGGCGACGGCGGTGGCCGCGTCGGTTGTGGTGGTGGTGGCAGTAGCGACGGTGTTGGTGGTGGGGGTGGCGATGGTAGTGGTGGTGTTGGTGGCGGTAGCAGCGGCGGCGACAGTGGCAGTGGCCGTGTCGGTTGTGGCGGTGGTGACAGCAGTGACAGTGTTGGCGGTGGGGAGAGGTGATGGTAGTGGTAGTGGTGTTGGCGGCAGCGACGGTAGTGGTGTTGGCGGCAACGACGGTAGTGGTGTTAGTGATGGAAACTAGAGTTGGCAGTGGTGAAGAGTGTATGGTATATTATAGTTAATTTTGATATGAAAAATAGTAAATAGGATTTCGTAAAATATAATTCTTAGTTGAAACTTATTGAAATATAATATGCCTAAATAAACTTAGCCCAAAATCACCCATAAACAAAATACTTGAGCCTCGTTTGGTAATATTTATGTTTTTTGTTTTTGTTTTTAAATTTTTTGTAAACTGTAAATAAAAACATGTTTGATAATTATTTTTATTTTTAAAAAATTGTAAACAGTTTTCGAATTTTATATAATTCTTATAAGCAAAAAAATATGTTTTCACTTGTTTTGTAAACACGTTTTGATTGTATTTTTTTAAACTATCTTCAACTATTACATTCGGCTATCGCCTTCAACTACCACATTCGGTTACCCCTCTGGCCACCACCTCCGACTATCGTCTTAACTTTTAATTACCACATTTGACCACCGTTGCTATCTCTTAATATCTTTTTGATTAACACCTTAAATCACCATCTCCAACTACTACATCCGACTACTATCGCTATATCTTGCTATTATCCCCGACTAACACTTTTGGTCACCACTATTTGGCCACCACCGCCGACCAGCCAATTCGACTACCGCCTTTGACCATTAGTTTCGACCACCATCTCTACCTTTTGCTATTATCACCGGATAATACTTTCGACCACCACCTTCGACCATTGTATTCATCCACAATCTCCAACTAACATTTATGTGCCAAACATGTTTTTATTTTTATTTTTTTATAAAAATAAATAAAAATATGCTTTTTAGTTTTTATAAATAAAAAATAAAAAATAAAAAACTGTAAATATTACCAAATGAGTTCTTATTATACCAAAACAAAAAATAATTATTATATGTATAAAAAATACCACGTAATCATAATAATATTGCGTGTTCATTTAACAAATATATAGCGCGTATGATTTTAATAGAAAATTATACAAATTATTTATAACTAAGTATCAATTTGATCATTTTGTAAAACTATAAATACATTATATATATGATACATAGGTTCTGTTTGGGTGGTTGGCTTATTGGCTTATTTGCTTATTAGCAAATAAGTCAAAATACAAATAAGTCAATATATTTGGATCATTATTGACTTATTTGGCTTATAAGCCACTTCGTTTGGCTTATAAGCCACTTCGTTTGGCTTATATGCCAGCTTATTTGGCTTATTGGCTTATAAGCCAGTTTATTTGATTTATTAAATTATTTACATGTTTTTGACTTATTTATTTATTCAAACGACACAATTTATTTTTTGACTTGTAAATTAAATAAGTCATAAGCCATTTTATTCAAACGGGCCATATATTAATGAGATATTTCTCAAGTGTCATTCCTGATTTATTACGTTTGGCTTAGTATTTTTGGAAATTTTTTTATAAGTTTATTTATTTAGATTCAGTTGATTATATATAATATCCCAAAAAAATATCCACCGAACATAAGATCTATATAATAAAACATCTATATAATAAAACACAATCCGAAAATGTATAATAAAACACAGTCGAAAATGTCAGAACATAGTTTTCATCCACTGTGAAAATTAACACCCCGCCCAAATCAAAGGCATCCGACGGTTACAATTGATTCCCTCCCTTTGTGCTCTGTTCTGAGGCTTCAAGAAAACTCCAGCCCTTCTCCCTCAATTTCGAAATTAGACGCACATTTTCAAAAAAGACCTCTGCCCCTCTCTCTCTCTCACCGAGTACGCATCGAAACCTCAGATTACCGTCTTTGTCCTCTCCACACCGCCAACTATCGTCTTCACCTCCGCCGATAGTCATCTTCAGCCCCGAACGGTGATTGTCGATTGAAATCCCTAGCCCATTTCCGCCGATCGTGCGATTGTCGATTGAAATCCATTAACTAGGTACTCTCTCTCTCTCTCTCTCTCTCTCTCTCACTCTCATACACACACACACACATTAACCAGCATATTCATATTCATACCCTTTGAGTATTAATCTATGTTTATTGTATCAAAGAGCCACGAAACCCAAATCAATGGCTTCTCCTTTTCTGCTAGTATTAGCCTCTGTTTATTTTCTGTTAGTTGTTTCGAAGTAGTTGAGCTTCAGATTCGTCGACTTTCCTAAATTTTCTGGTAAAATCCTGATCTCCTCCTCCAACCACTTCGCTCTTTCATCTTTTGATATTTGAACGACTGTCCTCTTGACTGTCAACAGTTAAGTTATAACCATGCTTCGATAAATACATCGAGAATCAGGTAAATTATGGGTATGCGTTATAATTGGTTACCAATTGATGTTTATGAGGCCTATGCTGTCTCTTCTATTATCTGGAGCATTTCATTCATAATATTTACTTTACCATATTGTGTATTGTTTTTTGTTTTTTTTAGAGGTTTATTGTATCATTGATACCTGTATGAATGATTATATTCGAGTCGTGAAACCATGATGTTATGCTGCTCTGTTTTTTAGTGTCATTACTTATTTGATAGTAATAAAAATAATTCCCCTTCTATCCCAAAACACAAGAAGTACTCTCTTGAATTTTAGGATAATGGTAATTGATATGGTCTCATCTTTGTAGTTTTGATGAAGTGATACTTTATATTAGTAGATCTTTGCTCTCTGCTCATACACGAAGTATTCAGTGGTTGAATTAAAAAATGGTCACACGCATGGTTTGACTCTCAACTGTTGCATTAGGTACAAACGGTCTATTTTGTAATTCAGAAAAATAGATGTGCTGCAGGGCATTGTACCTAATTATGATATATGTGTATATGTATTTACGTGTGTGTATATGTGTATGTATTTACGAGTGTGTATGAACTGTTGAAATGATTTTGAATTTTCCTTTATGAGCAAATTGTGATTATTTTACTTTACTTTTATGATTTCTTATATGATTTTTTGTGTTCCTTTTTCAGTTCTTAAATTCAACAAAGCTAGAAATCTAGATCTTTCTCTGTTCTTTTCTTTACCTGCTTTTTTCTTGGCAACCGAACTGTTATCAAAGGACTAAAATGGTTTTTGTTTTTGTTTTCCGGCTAGAGAGCAAATAAATTTGATCTGAGCTAATTTTCTTTTGTCCAACTTGAGTTTTTTGAAGTGCTTGGTATGATTGGAGATCTGATTTGGTGAGTGTTGCCTAATGTTGAGGGCCAACATTGTCTGGTGTTGAGATGGGTCTATTGTCTAGTGTGTGAAATTGTGGTGGTAGTTGAAGGCCCAACATTGCCTGGTGTTCAAATTATTTTTGTTTGGTTTGTTTTTATGCTTTCTTTTCTACTTTGTTTTGGTTAGATCACAAAATTTGTTTATTGTCTGTTCTTTTTAAGAATATGATATATTGTTGTTTAAATTAAAGGTAGAAAATTTTGGATAATTAATTCCCGAGGTATATTTCTTAGTAGGTGTTGCTACTGAAATAGTTGTCGGGCAAAACTTGGGACATATTTTTTTATCAACACTATTTATTTTGCTTGTTTTTCGTTTTGGGGGTGGTGAAAATTTTTCGATAGGTTTGCTCTCAAGTGATGTTTTATTATTTGTATAATTGTTGTTAAGCTTTGAAAGTGGTCGAACCAAACCATAAAACATATATCCTAGACATTAGTTAGTTAAGGAAAGTTTTGAAAAACTAAAGAAGAATGAACATCTATTTGCATGATTTTGATCTTGAAATCAAGCATAAAAGTATCAGTGCCCTGGTTGAATTCCTATATTGGAGCTGTATTCTTATTTTATTGGGTAATAAAGATTGATGTTCCATTCATATTTGGTAGTCAGGTGCTAATTTATTTATATTTTCTATAAAATATTTTATCGAGTAGTGTATAATTTTCCTTTAATTTAGAGAAATAAAAAATTAATTTAGGTACGAAAAATTTGATAGAGTTGGTGATGTTGCTTGACGAAGCTACTTCTCATTTGCAAGAGTTAATTGGCCTCATTATTTTTGCCTACTAAATTTGAAGTTGAACAAAAATATTTGAGTAGTTGTATATGATTTTAATCTCATTTAACCAATTAACTTTTGCAAATTAATTTAGGTACGAGAAATTTGATAGGGTTGATGATGTTGTTTGACGAAGCTACTTACTTCTCATTAGCAAGAGTTAATTAGCCTTATTTTTTTTGCCTATTAAATTTAAAATTGAACAAAAATATTTTAGTAGTTATATATGATCTCAATCTCATTTGATTAATTGGATGTGTGCATGTTATATTGAGAAATCAAATTGCTGTTTGCCATCACCTAGTTTTTGAAAAACTATGAAATATATGGCAATGTAGTTCATTTGTTTGGTTATTTAATTCATTAAGTGTACATGGAAAGTTCATTTGTTTGGTTATTTAATTCATTAAGTTGTTTGGAAAGTTCATTTTAAAATATCAAACCCATTTTTCAGTGCGTTCATGGTTATTGTAGAATGGATGGTCAAACTTGAGGTCTCTTAGTTCTGGAGTGTGCAATTTTGTAGGTGTCTCATTTCATTTGATAAGGTCTCTTAGTTCTTGGTGAAATTTCTATTGTGATGTAAAAATTGAAACTTTTGTGTTCAAATAGTTACAATACTATCATTTTATGTTCTTGATTTTTACTTTATATGCATGAAGTATAGTTAATTAGCTGAAGTATATTATGTGCATATATCAATTAGTAACCAATTTATTTCTAATATTTGAAATTTATGTTATGTACATGTAGTTGACATAACAAGTAATTTACATATTATGTAATTTATATCTTATTATATTGTTGCGCATACTTTGCGTGGGCCCCACATGCTAATTTGTTAATTCCGTGCATTGTTATATTTTTTTACATCTTTTTAGAAATAATAGCTATCATTGTTTTCCTCTTCTAGATTGCACCATGCAATCTTATTTAACTCAAAGTTTTTCATATAAAAAAATTCATCAATGATTTTTGTGTTAATTTCATTCTTGGGTTTCATAAGTGTTAAGTTTTGATTTTTCATTTCTACTGGATTTTGTTTACATTCATGTTTTTTTCGAGTTTAAGGTGCTATTCATGTGTGTTTCATTTTATATATTAACATAATATCACATCTTTGCATAATTTCTCAAATGTGGAACTAATATTCATTTCACAATACAAAGGTATGATAATTTCATTCATGGGTTTCAGAGGTGTTAAGTTTCGATTTATTATTTTGATTGAATTTTGTTTACATTAATGATAATTGCAAAAAATTCATGAATATGATAATTGCATTTTCTAACCTTATTTTCTTTCTTCTTGACAACCAATTTAGGTCAAAAAATGGGACAAACGGTAATATGATGTATCTTTACTTTTTTTTTTTTAAATTACTATTTTTTCGATAAAGTTTATTACTTTTTAAATTTTATTATCACTCATGTCTTTATATATATAGATTCGATTTCTTTAAGAAAAAAATATTAGTATTGTAATTCGTGATGAGCAAGAATTTAATGACATTCGTGTTTGTATGTAAGTCCACTAAGAAAATATATTTTTAACATTTTTTAAATAGTATTTTAAAACATGTCATTTTTTTATGGGAAAAGGAAAAGAAAGCAACAATTTCGAAGGAAAAATAAAAAATAAGTTTTACAGACAAGAGAAAAGAAAAGACAATCTTTGTAGGCAAGAAAAAAGAAAATGCAAGTCAAGTGCTACGGTTATTTGGTTATTTCTTTTAAGAATATTTATTAATACGTTTTATAGCGTCAACGATCTAAATTCTAATTATGTACATCATTAGGCATTCAAGGTTAATATGATATTAAAAGCAACATTGGCCCAACGTGCACGACGAGAACAAGAAAATGCAATATTTACGGACAAGGAAAAATATAAAAAATAAATGAATGTCAAGTGGTACAATTTTTTAGGAATTCTTCTTAAAGTTTTTTTAAATATTTAATAACTAATTTCAATTAATTTAATCTATGATTTTGGATTTTTTATAGCGTAAATTGTGGGAAGATGTACAAATTATTTTTATCGATTTTCTATTTTTTGTTTAATTTTAATAATTTTGTCATTTTATGTAGTTGTAAATTACAATTATATGTAGTTGATAGTTGTAGTAAATATAATTGAATGATAAATATTATTGTCTTTTTAAAGTGGTGGGAATTTAAATAAAATATATAAAGAATTAGTGTTTTTATTTTATTTTTTGATATTTTTTTGTGCTTTTTGGCCAAACAGCTCATTTTGGCTTTTTGGCTAATGCCAAAAAACCAATAATCAATATTTGCCAATAAGTTTTGTATTTCTTTCTCTTATAAAAAGTAATAGAGTAAGAAGCAAAAACATAATAAACAATCATAAAGTATTGAAAAGGTCTATTTTTATAATTTTGATAGGAACTCAACGATAATATAATATTTAAAGCTACACTGGCCCAACGTGCACGGTGCAAACCAGAATTATATGAAATGGAACACTTGCGACAAGAGCAGGAGATATAGAGAAAGATTCAATTTAGACGACTTATATGCTTTCTTCCTCTAAAATCAAGTCTTTATTATCTGGAACAAGGAAATTTTTGCCTCGAACAATCAATAAAGATGATCGATGTCACTTGATCATTGCAAAAGCGCCAAAAGGTTTTACGTCTTAGATATTTGTTTTCTGCGCCAAGCACATTTCGGCTCTAGAAATGAATTGGTAAACTTACATGATTGTGTTTTGACGAATGTTATCTTAATTTTTTCAATTTATCACTCAAAAAATATAAATTTGATCTTATAAAATAATTGTATTTCTTAAAATGTGCTCTTTAAATTTATGAATGATAAATATTTGTAGGTCCACCACTCTTACAAATCTACCCTTTCAAGAGGATATATGTAGTGATGACGAATTGAAAAATATGTTTATTAGTTTAGGGGTAGGCATACGAACGCAAATAAATTTAAGTCGGTATTTTTTGAGAGAGATGAATATATTATGTCCGTATTCTTTAGCATTGCATTGGATGGATGAAAAGTTGGTTAAATCATTTAAAAATCGTCCTCTGTTTGGAACTTGCTGTCTGCAAGAAAAGATTAAGCTACCTGAGCTTATTACACCTCATTTACCACTTCAAGCATTGTATGATGGTAATGATGATCTAGCAGAAAATTCAGTATCTTTTCCTTAGTTAAAGTTTTGCTCTGAGAAACAATACTTGAAGGGTAAGATTTGAGAAACAATACTTAAAGGGTAAAATTGAAATTTTATAGAGAACGCAAAATTTGTACGTACTGACTTTTTATATACAGGGTCGATAAAAGCAAAAACTTAATTCATAAAAACATTTAAATGGGACTAACTTATGTAGTCTTGTTTATTTTATTTATTTATTAATAAAAAACGATTATTATTTACAATGGCAATTAATAATAATTTTCACAGTGTCAAGCCTGGGCCCTCTAAAATATTTGTAAAAATGAATACAAAATTTTCCCAAATAAATATTATATCTCCGATAATGAATAAATATCTCCCCATAAAAAAAAAAAGTCTAATCATTAGCGGACCCGTGTACGGTAAGGTCAGCTCCACCCCGCGCTTTCAATATAGGTTTGGCAGTAGTTACATTTACTGCTATGCCCTTAGCACTGTTTGGTATTTTCAAATTGCATGTTTAATTCAACATATTAGATATAGAATTAAATTATATATTTTATAAAATTATATTTTTTTTATTTGAATTTAACAAATGGTAGAAAAATTATGCATCTATTGAATTATTAATTTCACAAAATATAAGATATATAATATTTAAAAAATATAATATTATTAATTCATTCATTACTAGTCATCTAAAATAACTTATCGAAAGAGATTATACATTCTTTTATTATTATCGAATGACAGAATAAGATTATACATTATCGAATGGTATTTTCAAATTGTATGTTTAATTCATCATATTAGATATAGAATTAAATTATGTATTTTATAAAATTATATTTTTTATTTAAATTCAACAAATGGTAGAAAAATTATGCATATATTGAATTATTAATCTTACAAAATATAAGGTATATAATATTTAAAAAATATAATATTATTAATTCATTGATTACTAGTCATTTGAAACAACTTATGGAATGAGGTTATACATTTTTTTATTATTAATTCGATCAATTAAATATGGGCATAAAATTATTTTTTCTTACTCTGATTGGTAGATTTAATTTTTTAGCTAAAAATACAAAAAATTAATACAAATCATTTGATAAAAAAGTAAAAAAAAAATTTATTTAATAATACTAATATCTAAAATACATTTAAACTCCCACTCTATTTTAATAGATAATAATACATTTATTTAATAACTTATTCATTACTAATGTCAACTACTATACTCACTATAATCAATTATATTAAAGGGTAATATTGCCTAATTCAAAATGCTAATTTTTAATCTAGTTATCAATTAGGTCTTTTGTAAAAAGTTGGTTTTTAGGTTGTAGTATTTTTTACTAAAAGAAATTTATTATATTTGGTATCTCTAAAAAATTCACCATCTTTTTGTACTTTTAAATATTTTAATTGTTTTTTGGAGTAACATGCCTAATGTGCGTGGTACAAACTGTTTGGGCTTGTTCGGTACAATCAGGACCAGGTAAACTGGCACAAAACTGATGGTCTCGAACAGAATATAGGCCAGACTTTTCGCTGCCGAACTCGCTGGATGTTTCTTGCTCCACCGCCGGACTCCTAAAAACACCAAGAACACCTTTAGCACCTACTGCCCGGGTGTGACTGGGAGGCACTCCGATGCTCAAGTTAGATATCTCTCAGAGTCAGTCCTAACCAAGAGCTTAGGTTTCAGAATTGCGTACCTAGTGGCTTGAGGTGCCTCTCTTTATATAGAGGGCAAGCCTAAAAGAGGCTGAATTCTCTTAGGATTCCACCTCCTATTAGTTAGGAATTATTTCCTATCCTGTAGATATGGTTTGTTTCCATCCATTCTGTGAATTTGTTTACATCCTGCTCATTCGATCAAACCGTATAAAGGATGGGAACTTATCTTCCCATTTTAGGGGACGACATGGGCTTTATTGGTCCGGGCTGCCCTTTTTTGGGGTGGGCTGAACTTGTGTGGCCTGAGTAATTGGCTGTCCGAGCCTTGATGAGTCCGGGAGCAGCCTGCTTTGGGCTGGCCCCCTTAGTGGGACTTTGGTCTCTTTGTATCCAGGCTGGGCCTTTTGGCCTGTAACTTTTATCCTCCATCAACTGCCCGCAGCTCTGGTTCTTTGATCGGCTGGTCTACTCGATGAAGGTCCAGAGCTTTGAATTTTGTTTGGTTGGCAATCCAAGTTTGCACGGGGTTAGTACGGTTGAGTTATTCGAGCTATGTGCTGAGTGATGGAGTCCCAAGGGGTGATCCGTTGTTCGGAGACCACTTACTCGGCTCCCTAGGTGACGGTTAGGCTGTCCAAACCTTTTGAGTTGCCCTCATAAATAACGATGACTGGCCTCGAGCCCCAGGTAGGTGACGTGGCGCGTTCTGATTGGATTGTCGAGGGCACGCGTCGTCCCAGGGCACGCGCGTGTTGATTGCGTACGACGCATTTAATGCGCCTGTCGTTTCAGAATCGACGGGTATAAAAACCCCTTCAAACATCATTCTCTCCTTTTTACCGTTTCTGGAGATTTTTGAGCTTTTTGAACTCGTCCCCATAATTCCCTTTCTGCGTTTTTTGTCGAGAACGAACCCAGATTCCGGCAAAAGTCTCCCAGTTCTGGCGGTGATTTGAAGTTTCTGTAATGCTTTTCGAGGTAAAATTTTACTTTTTGTTGCCGTTTTCTTACCTTGAGGCGAGTTTTCTTACTTTTACATAAGTTTCTTCTTCTACCCTCTTCCCATTTCTTTTCTTCCTAATTGGCAAACCCCGAAAGTTAGTATCCATCCCGGCGGCGATGCTTGAATTTCGGCGTCGATACAACATTCCAGATGATGTTGGCATCACTCTGGCTAATCCATACGATTCCCGAGAAAAGAACTGTGAGAAGCTCTCCCTTCTATTGGTGGCCATAGTGGAAGGAGGAGTTCGGTTCCCAGTTCATCCTCTTCTTCGGAGGGTTCTTTAGCATTACAGAGTGAGCCCCACGCAAGTCTCCTCTAATGTCTTTAGAGTGGTCATGGGGGTTGTAGTGTTGAACCGTATCCTGCGTACTAACCTTGGTATCTGGGATATCGTCTACTGTTACAACATGGTAAAACACTTGTCTGGATCATATTACCTCAAAGCCAAAAGGGCAGTTAAGAAGTTAGTCATCGAACTGCCGGACTCTGGCAAGGAGGTCGATGATGACTTCTTGTAGGTAATGGGGAACTTCGAGTTCGGTCATGGGGAAGATCAAAATATCTTCACAGTCCCCCGGAAGGATGGACTTGGGCTTGGTAGGTCACCCAACCAACTGTTTGGTGTTTTTCTCTATTGAGCGCTTCGTTTATTTATGTATTTATTGAGTTCTGATACTTTTTTTGTTCGGTGCAGGTGCTATTGCAAATAATCCAACGCGTGGAGCTCTCCCCGGCGTCCATCTAGAAGATTTAAAGAAGGTTTGGGCGTACGAAGGTCCCCTCGAGCAGAGAAGATTGGGCCGACCTATCGATGCTTCATCAGACCCAACACGTCCGGAGTTCGTGTTGTTGCCGAAGCGTCAGCACTCATCGATGCTCCTGAAGTCGTCGTATTGCCTTTTGTCAGAGTCGAGAGGCAGGTCACCGTTGCCCAGCCTTCCCTTGTTGCTGGAGAGCCTGTTTCTTTGTCACCAGGTTATACAATTTTCATTTCTTTTTCTTCTTCTTCTTCTTTTTCTTCTTCTTTGTTTGACTCAGCTGACCTCACCCGTGTTGAAGAGATGTCGAAGAGGAAGGCTCCCACTGTCGATCTTTCGGCTTTTCTTACTCTTGGGGGCCCCAAGAAGTGGAGACTGAGAAAGAGAAAGAAAAGGAGAGAGGGAACGGGAAAGAGGAGGGAAAGAGAGTGGATGAAGAGGGTGCATGCCTGGGTGAGGGGGTGATAAGAATACAAAGGCACGTAGCCTGGGTGAGGGGGTGCATGCCCATTATCACGGGTCTCTTTAATGTGGCTGTTTGTACTTGGAGTAATTGTTCGGTGCTCTCAGAATTATTTTTAGTGTTAAGTTTACGATATTTTTATTTAACACAATAATAATAAATTGTATAATAAAAATATAATAAATTATTTTTATTAAATAGTTAAAAGATAATAAATTATCTAAATTGTATAAGTTGAAGTTGAGACGAGAAATCACGTGGGATATGATTTTATAGATATTTAAATATCAATCTTCCAGGAGTTCTCGTAGGCAAATAGAAAGGTAGGCTTGCCAGTAGCCACCTTCTCCAAACTTCAAAGTCACTCGCGCATTTCGTCCCTCAAAAAGGAGCATAATCACTCCTGGAACGTTCACCTCTCTCTCTCTCTCTCTTTCCCCTACAATTTCGGTACTACAGAATTAACAGAATTAACTTCAAAAGTTTTACCCATTATTTCCTTCTTTCTTCCAAGATTTATGGTTCTTCAGTAGTCTTGGAAATATTATTTGTACACATACTTTCAACTACAAAAATAACATAAATTTGATTTTGGTCGTCCATTTGCACTCAAACACAAGTATTGTGCTTGTAAATTTTAGCGTAAATGAATAACTAAAATCTAATTTATGCCATTAGTATGTGCTTAAAAGTATGCACCGGAACCGGAAGTGTTATGAATTTCAGTGTAAATGAACAAGTAAAATCTAATTTATGTGGTTAGTCAGCTTGAAAGATTCTGTATGTAATATTAATGATAATTTTTTCGTGTGATCTGTAATTTAATTACTTGATTGCTTAGATTATAGGTCTTCAATATCTACGTTTCTGGGATAATTGGATTGGTGATTTGTTTCATAATTTGTGATCCATTCTCTCCAACTGGGGTTACAGATTATGGAGTAAGATTTGGTGGTGAATCAAGTCTGTAATGGATTCTTTCCGTGCGACGTTGAGAGCCAATACCCACATGGGAAACGTGTGGAAATGCGGTTTTAGTGCTGGGGATGATGGGTTTTGGGGGGAAAGGATGAGAACAGGGAGTCTGAACAATAATCTTCTGGTTAACCAGTTGGCAAAAGGTTTGAGATCCGAGAAGAGGACAAGGAAGATCAGTCATGGGGTTTCTTGCTCTGTTCTTACACCAGACAATGGCAAAGAGACATTGGTGAGTCATCTCATTCTTTGATCTTTTTTATCTTTGATCTTTTTTATTTTTCATAATTGGGTATTCAGCCAATTTATGTGTAACTCGACTGATGATCATTAGAGAAGACGGTTGTGAAGTAGTGTTTCTAATTTCTCATTAAGCGTACTAAAATTAATCAATGAAAAAATGAATATTTGTCGAACTAAAACGGATTTGTTACCGGTAGACAGTAGTCGCAAGATCAGTTAAAACAAAAACAAAAAAAATAAATAAACCACAAATAAATTTAAAATATCTATCGAGAAGAAAATCTGAAACTTAAAAAATACAAAAGAAAAAAGAAGACAAAAACACTGAATAAATAAGAAAACAAGAAAAGAGAAAGGAGGGGGAAAAAAAAAAACAGAATAGATGATCGGGGAGGAGTGAAGTTTGTTGTCCATCCCCGAACAAAACATAAGAAAAAAGATTGGCATTCTTGATTATAAGAATTTAGAAGTTCAGAAATTGATAAATTTGAGAAAGATTATAAAAAATGCAAAATGATGATTTTTTTATACCTTTGATCGCTTGGTTTTTATTTTGTTACGATTAGGTAATTTTTAAGAATTGTTTTTTTTATTATAAGTTCTCACAGTCCAGGAGAGCATAAAAATTAAATAAAAATAAAATGTTAGTAAGGCAATTAAAGATAAAGAATGAAAAAAAATTAAAAGTTGAAAGCCAAACAAAAAACAGCCCCTAACAAAATTGATGAATAATTAATGAAGATGCATTTAAGAAGCTTGTTACGCAATTAATACCGATGGATCGCTGCCATCACATTTCAAATACACATTTGAAATTACTTTATAAATTCATAAACTGATAATAATCAAAAAATTATTATATAATTCGGGGTATTATGTAGGCGATGTCGTGTTAGTCTCGATAAATAAATAATTGTAACGTACACAAAGTGGACTATTCTGTCTTCTAACCACTCAATAAATATGAGTTATTATGTTTTTATTGTAAAATTTGTTATTACTATATTGAATGAGAATATTATGTGAAATTATTACATAGTATTCCAAAAACACCAAATAATTAGTCATAAGTATCAATGATAATTGCAATCCATACAATATAGATATCTTGCAAGAGAATTTCCGTTTTAGTTTTAAAATACACGAATTGGGTATAGATTGATGATTAAAAACAAAGAAAAAGTTCAAGAAAGTGAAAAATAAATTATGTGGCATTCGTCAATTAAGTGAGTTAGATTAAAAATAATATTTTTTTGTAAACAATATTAGAACTGGAGGAGGTTGAAATCAGCTTGTGCTGGGCCTTTTGGTGCACCATTGGATCAAAAAGGATAAAACCAAAGATGAGCCGAGCCCTGTGATCGCCAAGGTACAAATCCAGTACAGAGGAGGACACATGGATTGGGCTAACATCATTAATGATGGTTGTGTGACCGAGTTTCAAATATTAACGAGAGTAGTTTGGCCAAGCTAATAACATTAATTGCAATTGGACAGCGATCGTGCATTCACTGTTCAATCATCATTCATGCCTATATAGGTCTCGTCAATCTTTCTGTAGGGTAAAATTCGTGGTGAGATTAGTCCATCATGAATCACAAAAAAAGTACATCAACCAACTCCTATAAAATAGGATGAAACCCAAAGCACTTAGGGATGAAAAACATTTATATGGAAAAATTCTGTCAATTTATTTTCTCTCTTAATTTTAACTTGATCGTTAAAATGGCATCAGGTGCTCGCCGTTGGCCAATTTACACTTACTATCTTATCTTATGTACGATACTTGAATCACTTAGAAATTCATATAAGCTAAATTCAACCTACATTATTCAAACACTTCTTAAGATTCTGCTCCCGTACAAAAACTAAAAATTTTAAGAACTACAAAATCAACATATTTTTCTAATAATAAAAGAACATTTTTTCCCCATAAAATATTTCAAAAAAAACCAAATATTGCACAAGATATGGAGCATCGTAACGTTAAGCTGTGTGATGGTTTGACAGTGGAACTGTTTATTCTTGGGATGATATGGTGTTATGATAGGTCTAAAGAATAATTATACTTTGGATGATATGCTATTTATAACAACTCATCCCCTAGGAGCCAAAATTCCCCCCAACTTAAAGAATAACCTTCAATATTCCTTTAGAACTGATAGCTCTCATGCCATGATCATCCAATTCGTTGGATCTCATAGCAGTTCACACAATTCTTTGTTCCCTTATTTTTATATCTTGCCGTATGGCACAGTTCCCAACACTGCATAAAAGGAAAAAATTCGCGTCGAGACCTTTGTGTGCTATTTGTTAGGCGTGTATTTTATATTTGCTTGACATGTAAAACTATAATTTTATTTACTTGTATTTAAATTATGTGTGGAATTTATCAATTTAGATTCACTAGAAATCCAATATGTTTAGAGTTTATTAGTTATATGGAGATTGAAATTTGGATAAGAGATTGGAGTTTTTGATGTTGTCCTTAAATCGAATTTGAGAGATTTAGTAGATGTTGAGAGAGTAAATTAAATAATAGAGATGTAGAGCAAAGGAAAAATAATAGCGCACCGACAACGTACGAGGAAACGAGATCTACTTTAAGGCTCGGCTACCTTTATGTAGAAAATGAACATCATTTAAGGGTTTGAATATTGATGTTGGAATTTTGTGTTATATTCGGTCTCGTGATTGTAATTTCTATTGTTATATTGAATTTTTTTTATTCGTAAATATAAGCAAGTTGTGCCGAATCCCGTTAATTCATTGTTATCACATATTTTGTTTTTTTTTTCTTTTTGGTGTTTGGGCATGTGTTTGCTTCTGTATGCATTTGGACATAAAAAAAAATTCATACACTACCATCCACCTAGCCATATTTTTAACTGGGCTACACACTTCTAGTTTGCTTTGTTGGGCTTCACCCAATATCAGCCATGCTATGGGCTCAGCCCAACTCATGGTTTTTAATTCTGAATTTTTATACTTTTTAAGTATGAATATGTGTGGTGATATTTATAAAATGCATATCATATACCTCCAAAGATAGTTGTGTGCTTAAACTTTTACATTTTGGTATTTTAATTATAACTCTGTTTGAAATAATTGGTTATTTATTTTTTTTATTTTTATTTTTAATAAATTTCTTTGACTGTTTAGTCAAATTATTATATTTTTTTGATTTCTTTCATCATCGACGAGCTAAAAGAATAAAATATTTTTATCAAAATATTTTAAAAATATAAAAAAATAAATTTAGTCCAAAATATGCCAATAAATTAAATTTTATATTATTTATTTTTGTCTTTAATAATTTTTAATTTTTTTATCAAGTTTTGAAAGATAAATGACTTATTGTTTAATTAGTAGGCATTAATTGGACCTTGGAAGCTGAAAATCATATAAGGATTACCTATCTTCTTGTTTTTAGCATTTATATAGCTTTTATAAAGATAAAAAAAGATAAAAAAACCTTTATATAGCTTTTTAACATTTATATAGCTTTTAATAAAATACATTTATAAAGATAAAAAAACCTTTATATAGCTTTTTTGTTTTTAACATTTTTTATTTAAATTTGAAGAAGCATACGTAAAGAAATATTAAAAATATAGGATGAAAAATGCTATTTTAACACTTTTAAAAGGTTTTTTTTCTCTTTTATAAAAAATTTTGAACTTTAACTAAAACAGCTGTATTTTTTGGACCCGTTTAAGCTCGACGGATAAAATTTGTTAAAAAACAAATAGATTAATAGGTTGAAAAAACAAAAAGAACAACAAAATATTATGAGAGTTTGTCAAAGTTATTGCTAATAATTTTTAGTTTTTTGCTACTAATTTTAATTATATGCTAAAAGTTTTTTCAACTATTCATAATTTTTACTACAATTTATAATTATAAAATCTTTTATTTCAGTTATAAATTATAATTTTAACTAAACACTTATAATTTCTACTACATACTACAATATATAAGCTACTTGTTTCAGTAATGTAAAACACCGCCATTAATACAATAGCTTTTGAAAAGCCAATTCCAACGTAGACTTGTGTTTGGATTAGGTTTTTTTCTACTGTCTTTTGCTGTTTTTAGTAAAAAAAATTTAGTATTAATCAAAATGAATATAATTTCTAAATTTCTCATGTTATGAGAAAATAGAAAAGTAAAATTTTTTTAATCAAAATTTTTAAAAAAATTTATATAAGACAAAAAAAAAAGCCAACTTAAGTAAGCTTTTGGATTTTTTTATAGTTTTTTTTGTGTTTAGTGATTTTTTTTTTTAAAATTTCACTAAACATAAGGGGCATGTTTTTTAGAATTATCTCGTCACAAAGAATTTCACTAAAAATTTCACTAAACATGCTCACCATAACGAGCATGTTTTTTAGAATTACCTCGTCACAAAGAATCCAAAAAATAAAAAATTAAATCAAAATATAAACAAAAATTTAGAAAGGATGAAAAAAAGCTCTAAAAAAGTCACTTAACTTTTTTGCTTTTTAATCCAAACATACGCTAAATTATGCGGTGTACCTTTTCTATTTCTTATAAAATGAGAGAATTCCAAATACAAATTGTATATGACTTGTATCCCTTGCATTAAAGTATATTAAATTAATTTAAATTTTAAAAAAAAATTTATTTGCACATTAATGCCAATAAAGTGAATAACTGCGACCATTAAGCTCATCTTCAACCAATAAATAGGCCAAAAGCACCGACCGAGATTAAGAGCATGTTTGGGGTCCATAAAAAATAAATTTTTTTAAAACGCTCAGCTGTTAAATTGGTTTGTTTTGTATACTAATTTTGTACGATTTTTAAGATACTTCAAAAAAAAGTTTATTTTTTATTTTTTCTTTTTTCTTTTAATATCTAATTTTTGAAATTATCCCAAATACACTCAATTTTTTTTATTCATCTTTTTTTCAAAAATCTGAACTTCTTAACAGTTGAATTTAAAAATTATTCCAAACAAACTTTAAGGAAAATCGAGTTCAGTTGGTTTAGGGCTCATTTGTCAACTTGATATTAAGCTAGGTTTTTTGATTTACGTTGTTTTTAATTAAATAAGTAAAAAAATTATTTGACGAACGATTAAGGGGACGTTAAGTCTAGATGCTTGGCATAAATTTACTTTAAGCCAAAAAATAAAAAAATTTGACTTAAAATTATAATATTTTTTTAAAATTTATTTTTTACATAAATTTATATTAAATATAAATTTTGTTTGATAAATTTTGACGAGTAAATTTTAAAATTTTAATATTTATAAAAAATAAATATGTATAATAAAAGTTATAAATTTTTTAAAAAATATATAAAACTATTTTATGTTAAAAAAGGTGGAAAAGGCTAAAAAGAGGCCTTTAGAGACGGGCGAAGCCTTAAATACAACTCTTTAATTTGGGGTGATTCCTATAATTATATAAAACTATCAGCGTACCATTTTCTCCACAAAGAAATTAACTGAGCACTTATTTGACATCTTTAATCTGTTATTTTTGTGAGAAATAAAATGATTAATATAACGTTTTTAATTTAAAAATCAAAACTGTTATTAAAAATAAAAAACGTGTTATTATTATTTTAAATAATATAATTTTATAAAAAACAATTCTGTTATTAACAAAAACGTGTTATAATTTTATAATTTTATAACTATGTTTGATTTAACTAATTCGTAGTTTTTGTGACTTTTTTTTTGTTTTTTGGGTTATTTTTTATTTTCTTAATTTATCGTGATAAAACAAATCTAAAATTATAATTATCTTGAATTTTTTTTAAAGTTCACCATATACGAAAAAATCACATAAAAACCTTAAAGTTGTTTTTTTTGTCTGGTCTGAATGTTTTTATTTTTTAAGCTGTTTTTTTTTTCAAAAAAACCAACTTTAAAACTGCGCTATTTGGTTTTCAAAAAAAATTATCTAACTTTTTTTTTCTTCTCTTAGCTTGTATTTGGATTAGTTTTTTTTTAGACTTTTTTATTTTTTATTTTTTTATAAAAAAATAAATATAAAAATATGTGAAAAAAGTCAATAGAGGCCAAACAAGTGAGTTTTTTAGGAGGCATTTAAATAAAAAGTCAATATATATTCTAAATATTTTAATTTTTTTAAAATAAAATTATTATAATACCTTTACATAAAAAAATCTATTTTATTCACACAAAAAACGTATCATTATTTTAAATATTAGAACTTAAAATTTAAATTAAAAATATTTTAAATATTTTAATAAAAAAAATATTACAAAAAAATTATTTCAAATATATATATTTTATTTTTTACAAAAAAATTAGACATATTAAAAGTCAAAGTTTAAAAGCTGAATTCAGGAAACACTCAATGGGACGAAATCCCGACCATTACGCAGATAGCAACGTGGACGGTTGGGATTGCGTCATCAGAGATTCGATTAATCGTAGCGGTTGAAGAAATTAAAGGCGTCTAAGTCTTAACTGCCGGGAAGCAAGGACACTGACAGGTCTTCCAGATCAAAGCCAAGCGTACGGCTCAGATTTACGGGAAGCGAATCCGCTGGTTTGACACGTGTCGTGATATTAAATTATTGGTAGCAGATTTCCCGCCTTCGGGCAGCGGCGCGTATCTTTGGGTCTCTCGGAAATCTTTTTGAATAATCTCTAATTATCATGATGGGTTCATTGGCCTCTGTTTAATTACTATGTTACCCCTTGTATTCAAGTCTAATAACTCTACTAGGCTTCTTGCCCTGCCCCTTTTTTCTACACAATATTTTTTTTGGGGTAATTACACCAGATTTATTTTGAAAAGGAAAACAACTAAGTCCTGTTTGGTAATTTTTATATTTTATATTTTTATTTTTAATTTTTAAAAAATAAAAATAAAAATATGTTTAGTAATTATTTTTATTTTTAAAAAACTACGAACACTTTTTAAAAATTTATTAAATTCTTATAAATAGAAAAAATATATATTTTTACTTGTTTTGTAAATAAATTATCATTCTATTTTTTCTTTTACCTCATTCGGCCACCAACCCGACTATCAACTCAGACCACCGTCTTCGACTATCATATTCAGCTACTCTCTCCATCAATCTCTTATAGCTACCATCTCTGACTACTATTTTTTGTTACTATTTTTTACCACCATTTTTTGACCACCATCGCTATCTTTTGCTATTATCTCTAATTAACACTTTTGGTCACTACCTCTAACCGCAGCCATTCGGCCACCACCTCTAACTATTCACTCCGACATATAGTTACTATTTTCGACTAACATTACTATCTCTTGCTATTATAATCGGTTAATATTTTCTGTCACCACTTTTGACTACAACATTTATTCGCAGTCTCAAACTACTATTTTTTAAATATTCATTTGTCAAATATATTTTTTATTTTTTATAAAAGTAATTAAAAATATGCTTTTGTTTATTATAAATAAAATATAAAAAATTATAAACGTTATTAACCAGAACCTTAAAAATACAAAAATTTAATTACAAAAATTATAGAAATTCGATTTTAGTCATCTGTTTGTACTAAAAATTCATAACACTTAAAGAATTTTCGTGCAAACGAAGGTCACGATCTAATTTATGTAATTAGACTATGATTTAATCATGTGTACGAGAAATCATTAAAGGATCTATTCAAATGCACGTATCGCTCTGATATGAAGTTGTTTTTTAAATTAGTTAATTTTTAAAAAAATTTATAATATTTTTTTGTTTGGCATTCTTTCTTTTTTGGAAAAAAGATACTAAGCTTTAATATATTTTTAACCATTAATAAATCAAATAAAAAAATAATTTGTGGAAATAAAATAGTTCCGAAATGAAATAATGAACCCTCACAAAAGGAAAAAAAAAACATTCACAAAAAGTATATCAAATCTCCACAAAATAGAACACACGCTCTCCTCTGAGATGAGGATCCAAAGATTACATAAAATAAAATAAAAACAGAAAAACAAAGAAAATCAGCCTCATGTACCACTGCTTTGCATCCTTTCTCGAAATAACAATTATATTCACTTTACAAAGTAATATATTTTTATTGGAGATAATCGTCAGACATGATAAAACGCGACAAATAGCATCAAACTACGGTTTACAAACAAGTCTAAAACTAGATTAGAGAAGCCAGTGACGAAATAATATTTTCACTTTCGCATCAAGAGTACTAAGATTGATCAATGAACAAAATAAATACTTGTCGAATCAAAACAATTTCATCGCAATGGACAGTAGTCGCAAAATCACTACAAGCAACAAAAAGATTGGCATTCTTGATTATAAGAATTTAGATGTTAGGTGGTGAAGAAAAATCACGTTTCTGAGTTGAGTGCTCGAGCGATCGTGAATCTGCTTGAGTAAGATAGTACGATGGTAGTCACTCGAGCGGTTATGAGTCTGCTTGAGTGAGCTAGTACGATGGTAGTCTCGGGTTAGGGACAGCTCGGGCAATTAGTAGTCCATTCAAGCGGGCTTGTACGCAGAAAATCTCGGGTTAGTACCTGCTCGAGCGATCAATGGGTCTGTTCGAGCGATCCCGTTGCGAAACAGTTCTTAAATGCAGTGGTTAGAGTTATATTTTAACACTAAAAGCTTGTTTTTTGCGTGAGTATTATACGTTTTAGCCTAAAGAGACTACGAGAAAGTCAAGAATAACATCCTTATTTGTAATCCTTCAATCGATATAGCGAAGTGTGATCTCGTGCACGTAAGCACACCTTGTCGAACTACCTAAATTTTGTGTGTGATCGTGCCTGGATGTTCTAAAAAGTTTAGCATTTATAAGATTTAGTTTTTTATTTTTAGAAAAAAAAAGAAAGAAAAGAAATATATTGTATGAGATAATTTTATCTAGTATTTTTTTTTGTTTTTTACTTTTTATTAAAATATTTAAAATATTATTATTTTTTGCTTTAATATTGTAGTGTTTGAAATATTGACATGATTTTTTTACTTTCATAAAAAGAATAATTTTTTAAATTGATGGTATTATAGTTATTTTAATGCAAAAAGTTAGAACGTTTAAAATATGTATAATTTTTCTTTTGAAAAAGAAAGTGAAAAAAACTTAATATATTTTTAGATATGTCAAACAGTATAATTTAAAAGTTATTTTTTAAATCAACTTTTAAGTAAAATCAAACAGGGGCTATGTGTAGTTAATTTTCAGAAAATGGAATTAAAAACTCAAAACTTGCACAATTAGTACAAAATACAAAGTTATGTTTTCACT
>JAOTRH010447574.1:0-65737 GCA_034768845.1 Heliamphora exappendiculata | reverse complement strand
TACAGTACTTTGAGTCATCAATGGTTGAGATTTCCTCCATGAGATCAACAATACCGATGAGTTGGGTACTAGCATTGCTTGTCCAATGATTGATAATCAGCTAACAGAAATCACGCCCGATTTAGGTTGAAGACTTCCCCCTCGTGTGATTTACTTACAGGTTTGATTATGCTAAACCTGTATAGTGGGTATTCGGATCTGGCATATCAAAAGGTAAAGCGGTGCGGTTGCGAGGAACAGAGGATAATTAAATCGGGTTGTTAGTAACCTAATTTATTTATCGGGAATCCATATCTTAAACGTGGGGAATATTCAGTTCATTTGATAATTGGAAACTCAAGACATAATTTGAGTTAGGGCCGGGAATTTAGCCAGGACCTTTAGTGGAATAAGTTTTGGTTCGTGCGAGAAAGAATCTAACTCGGGAACAGAGTTAGGGATATCAGGTTTTCTCGTACGGTTAGCCCGAGTCCTATACTTCCTCGTGATCCCTCACGTAGCCCACTATTCGCACAGTTATTTTTCTAATTGGTTTTGGTTATTATTTAATTTAATTTGAATGACGGTTTTGCCGCCGAGGACATTCAGGAATTAAATTAAATTGTTGGAGGACGGTTTTGATATTTGGCACACCTAGGGATTACTCCCTAGGTGGCCGGCTCTAATAGGGAGAAGATGGGCTTGTTTTATGTTAAGTTTATATTACTTCTTATCCTTTTAGGAAAGTGTGGATACATATACTTAATATAATATATTCTTTTATATTATAAAAGGAGGCTTCAAAACAAAAATCATAATTCTCCTAACCTGGCCGCCACTCTCTCTCTCCCTTTTGGCAATCCATATTTTTTCTTTTGGAGATAAGTGTGAGAAGAAATCAAGGCAAGAATACACGAAGATTTGGATCGGTACCCACTCGCCGGAATCGTCGTGTGCGTCAGGATATACGTGAGAAGATCGTTGGGTCATCTCGGATCATTGTTCGGCATCAAAGAAACTTGTTCAAGTTTCTTGAAGGGATATTTAATCATAAAATATCATATTATTTTATTATTTTTCATGAAAATCGCACAACGTCGTTTTTTACGGTCACGACGTCGTTATCGAACTTTTTTCGCTGCGTGGCTCTAACAATGACGACCCTTCGGTTCTCTCAAAAACTCTAGAAAAAGATTAGGCACGCTAACCCTCGGTTCATGTGTAAGTGGTGATGCTTTGATTTTTGCACACCCTGGTAAAAGGTTAGGAATCCTAAACCCTAGTACGCTAGGTAGATCTCTACCTTTTTGTATTAAAAAAATAAAAAAATAAAATAAAAAATATATATATATATAGTAATAAAAAATAATAAAATAAATATATATAATAAAAATAATAAATAGAGACAAATAAAATCTCCCTTTTAATATTGGTATTTTGACCCTTTTGTCCCAATTTTTTAAAATTTTCTTAAAATTTCTAGAATTATCTCAAAATTATTTCTCAATTTCTATGATTTTCTAAAAAATTTCTCAATTTTCTAGAATTTTCTAAAACTTTTTAGGATTTTCTAAGATTTTTCTACAATTCTTCTAAAAATTTTTCCCAAGTTTCTACAATTTTCCTTGATTTTCTAAAAAATTTCAAATTTTTTTTCAAAATTTTCTAGAATTAAAAAAAAAATTAACCCCTTAGTTTTATGTTTTTCCTAAAAATAAGATTAAAATTTTCAAAATCTTTATTTTTCGGGATAAAATAAATTGCCCCTCTTATTGTTTGTTCTAATCCTAGTGTCCATACTGTTTTAAACTCCATTGCATAAGCACCTAAAACTAAGTTTTGTATATCCAAATCTCAAAAATCATGCACAAGTTATCACAGCCATCATCATCATAAATCAAATCATCATATCATATAGGGGATCTTAGGCATGTGTCTACGTTTGTTATGTCATAACAAATGCTTTGAATTTGAAACAGTAGGGATAGGTAACCTACCGAAGGTCGCTGACGAGAGATGTGGTGATCGGGCTCCCGTAAAAGAATGTCAGCAGCGATGGAATCGGTAGGAGGGTCGTAGCGATGAGGGACCAGATCATAGGTATGTGGGTCAAAAGGTGTTGGATCACCCTCTCCAGCGTCTGGATGCAAGAAGTCGGCTACCGCAGCCTCGGCAGCAGCGTCTGTAGCTATCTGTGCCTCAGCAACAGCCTGTGCCTCCTCCTCGGCTGCCTGGCGAGAAGCACGCTCTGCCTCAAGTAGGAGAGCATCCATCGCAGCGCTAAGCTGTGTAGCAGTAATCCCACCGGCAGGCTGACTAGTGGATCTACCTCCGAGAGTCCCCATGGAGGAGCTCCCAGTGGCAGAGGGGCCCCGTCGTGCCCCAAGGTTGTCATCTCCATGACCTTGGCCCACCACGAACAGAAAAGGAACCACAAATAG
This sequence comes from Heliamphora exappendiculata, assembly GCA_034768845.1. Lineage (NCBI taxonomy): Eukaryota > Viridiplantae > Streptophyta > Magnoliopsida > Ericales > Sarraceniaceae > Heliamphora > Heliamphora exappendiculata. The sequence goes on along the minus strand of JAOTRH010447574.1, from coordinate 63,317 downwards.
AAGGGTGAACATCGTGTGACAATAGAAAATCCTCTCAGAGGAAAAGAGAATGCACAAAAGCAAGGAGAAGGGTAGGGAGAGTTGAGAGCGCAGAGAGGTAGAGAGAGAGTGAAGATGTGAAGAATGAGCCTGGTCCGCGCGCCTTAAGGACCATATGCACGCTTGGAGTTGGTGGTCGCCAACTTACATTGTAGCGACCGCCAGGTTCCTCAAGAGACACATGGCGACCGCCATATTTGAAAGGTTTTTACCCAGCGGCCGCTATGTCAGAAGGATTTCGTCCTAGCTACCGCTAGGTTGCCAAAAGTCACATCATGTCAGTTTTGCATAATTGCATTTAGGACTTCTAAGGGGTTGTTTTGGGGTTTTATTATTTTGTTTTATTCTTTTAGCATTGGGTGATTTTGCTTCATGTAATTTATTTTTGTTAGTTAAAAAAAATAAAAAATAAAAATAAAAAAATAAAAAATAATAATAATAAAAAAATAAAAAAATAAAAAATCTTGGGTGTTTATTTCTCTAAACTCTTTATCTTGTGTATTCTTTCAAAATAAAAATCTTGGGTGTTTTCTAGAATATTTGTGTGATTATTCCATTCGCGGTTTTCTTTCGATAATTCTAAATTTAAGTCTTAAATTTGGCTTTTAACTATTTTTATTTCGCTTCCATCTCGAAATTGTGAGGTCTTAACTCGACTGATCAATTATTTTTTCGGTTAAGATAATTTCTTGGATCTTAACTCAATCCTTTTAAAATTATTTTATCCCCAACCAAGTTCTTAGATCTTAAATTCGATCTTTGATTCGTTTGCACTCCCTTTAGTTCTTGACTCGATCTTTAAGATTTGTTCGATTATACCAGCATCTGCATCATGTTAACATCTATATCATGTTACATTTTCTTGTATCCTTGCATCTTGCCCTATGAACTACATTTTGGTTAGATCCCTAGCAAAAAAAGGGTACGTAGGCAACTCGATGAAAGTTTGAGTATGACCAACATCATGCATATGCTTGTGTGTTTGTGGCCTAAGATTGACGGTTCGATCAAATAGCTGTTGTCTATGGGTCTTTGATATAACTTGTATCACGCGTTACTATGTGAGTCATATCAAAGAGGGGCAACTGTAGACACCCCAATTTGCCCCACTCAATCTTTGGTGAATCCGATGATGAAAATAGGTGGAACAAGTGTTTTAGTTCGACCATCGGAAAGTGATCCAAACTCGGTAATTGAACCCGACCATCAAAAATCATCAGAAACCTTCAAAACCAATGAAGTTGTACCAAACCATCGATAACTTATTGCCCAAGTCATTACCAGAAGTGGCGACTGCCAATAGAACCTTGTGGAACCTTTTCCAACATGGCGACCGCCAACTCACATTGTGGCAGCCGCCAACTCCAAATGGCCTGACATGCCTCAGAACGTGGCAGCATCTCATTGGTTGAAGAACTCTATAAATACCGTACATCTGGTACGTTTTTGAGGACATATTTTGAGAGAGGGGTTTAGAGAGAGAAGCTCTGCCAAGTCGCCGAGCAATCCAAGCCCCGACACCAAAACCCTGTCGAAATACTAAGACCCGAACCTCCGACATTGAAGCCTTGCTTGGATCACCACCCGAGGATTGGACTGTTGAAGCACATTTCCAATTTGAGGATTTCCCAGCAATCCAGATACCTCGTTTGGATCCCCGATTCTTCTAACTCCATTTCTTCTCTCTTGACGTGATCGGGTTAACTTTTAATTTCAATTTGTGCATTTCTTTTGTTTACATAATTAATCTCGTTTATTGTTTAAATTGCTTCATTTAGTTTAATCTTGTTAATTAATTACTTATTTCACGCAACCATACTAAGCACATTATCTTTTTTTAATTCATCAAATTAGTAATAACATAATTTGGCAATACAACAAACGATGTCGTTGTTGTCATAATTCAAAGCACTTAAATAAAAATAGTTGTAATTGTCAATATTACACCCATTCAACTTTAGTATCTCTCTTTTCTTTTTCTTTTCTTTTTCTTAATCTTAATTTAATATTCTAACATTCATTTTCTTTTCTTTCCTTGTAGTTAGTCTAATTTTTTTTTTATCATTTTATTTTTTTTCTTTTCTTTTTCTTTTGATGTAGCTTTATTTTCTCTTTAGTGTAATATAGCTTTAATTTCTTTCTTTATGTCCCTTTTTCTTTTTTTTTTCTTTTTTTTATACTTATATTCTTTTTTATTTTTTCACCTAAGTTTAATGCTCCCTTACTAGCTTTTAACTTTTTTTTTCTTTTTCTTTTAACAATAGTGTAATTTTTCTTTCTAATATTTTTTTTTTATTATTAATTTTATTTTCATAAAATGTTCTATTTTCTTTTTTTCTATAACTTTATTTTCTTTTTTCTAGTACTTATCTTATCTTTCTTTTCTTTTCTTTTATTAAACCTAAAAAATCATAAAAGACTTTTAAATTAATTTTCATCTTTAAACGATATTATAATTTTCTCATTTAATAATAGTTAATACCCCATCATCCTTCTCATCATTTTTATTTTCTTCTTTTTTCCTTTAATTCTCTTTTATAAATATAAAATGTTAATAATCAAATTTTCTTTTATTTTTTTTTCAAAACCTTCCTTTGTTAACTTAATTTTTTCTTCTATAATATTTTTCTTTTCTTTTCTTTTATTAACCGCAAAAAGCACAAAATCATAAAAATACATTTTATGCTAGTTAATGCTCTTTTTATTTTTCTTATTTTCATCTTTTATGTAAATAGTTATGTTTTCTTTTTATTAGTTTGAAAAGTATTTTTTAAACCCTTTTTATTTTGGTTTAATCAATCTTTCGTAAGATTTCTTACTTCTCTTTCTTCTTCAAATTAACACTTCAAATATTTGCTTGTTAATACAAAATGTTTGTTAATAGATTTTATTATTTTGGTTAGTTTTTAACATAAGACTTTTTACATTATTCTTACAACTTTTAGGTAATAATATGCATATTGTACAAATTGTGTAGCTTATTTTTGTAATAAATTCATGTTTAGGTAATTTTAGCAACTTTAGCATTTTATTCTTTTAACCAAATCATATTAGTTTAGATTACTTAAATAATATTACATATGAGTATGTTTCATGTATCATTTAGATAGAAATTGAATGCCATAAGACTAAGATTTTTCTTTTGACACTTATTTATTTTGGAGTGTTATGTACATATTTTATATATTTTCTGTACTTGATTTTGAATGTTCTCTCTTCACTCTCATTTTCTCTATTTGCATGCATTTGAGAAATCATATTAAAGAACCAATGATAATTAGTAGAGACCAACCTTACAGTTGGGCAAACGGGGTGCCTAACACCTTCCTCGATTCGTACCTTAACTCACGAACTCTCTTTCTCTGATTAAATGCTTTTAAGATCAGTAGCCATTTTTATTTTTCTTAATTTTTCTCAAAAACTAAGTGGCGACTCTATTTTTAACAAAAATAGGTTTTCAAAATTTAGTTTTCAAGGTGTTAAAAGATTTTTTTTTCTAAACATTTTTTGAATTCCTTAATTTTGAACATTTTTCAAAACAACCCAAAAATCCCAAAGCCACAGAACCCCAACCGCCTCATCCAATATGAAAGCAAAAAAGAGGAAGCCCATGCTTTCTTGATTTCGAACAATACTGGGCATGGATGCTAAACCCTCGTCCTGATCGCACACAAAACAAAAATAATCACCCTCAGGCATATAAATCGATACCCTCAGTCGATCACAATCGATATAAGCACGATAAGTGGTCAACCAATCCATCCCTAGGATGATATCAAACGTGGTCATGTCTAGAATGATGAAATCAAACACTAAACAGCGGCCGATGACCTCTAACTCATAGGATCTACAAACATGTCTCAACACCACATTTTCACCTACTAGGGTCTCAACACCTAGTGTACTACCCAACAAGTCCATCTCTAACCCCAAAGTAGATGCAAAAACTGATGAAATAAAGGATGTGATGCCCCTGTATTGATAAGAACACTAGCCCATGATCTGTACACTAAGAGAGTACCTCTGATCACTGAAGTAGTAGCTGCAGTATCAGGCACGACTGATGCTTTGGAAGAACTAGGATCTGTAATGACGTACACTCTGCCCTGTGGTGCCTTAGTCTGTCCACCATAGCCTTGGACTATTGACTGTCGCATTGACTGTGCTGAAGCACCCCCAACTGTAACCCTAGAAGTTTGAACTTCTAGGTGCTGTTGTTGGTAATTCTATCGACCCTACATGGGCCGAACAATTGGTGCACCTTCTGTGCTTGGTACACTGCCCCTCTAAGGGCAGTTCCAATGAAAATGTCTAGACTTGCCACATCCAAAAGAAACTAGAAGCTCTCTCCCCTATGACTGAACTAGTATTGGACTCTAGACCTGCCCCGACTGTGGGTAATCCACCACACGATGCCCTGGTGGCCTGGATTGAAAGCAAATGAGCTCCCTCTGCTTTAGCCTCCCAAAGGAAGCCAATGATGGTGCTGGTGCTGAAAACTGCTGCCGTGATCTAGATGGATGAAAACCAAGGTAAACGTACCTCTGCCTCTTATTGGTTCACCCAACTAACTGTACCTCTGCCCCACCCTATGATGTCCTAACCTCCTTGGGTCTATGAGTCTTATTCGAAATGTTCTTGATAACAGTTATCGACTCCGCCAATTCTGTAAAAAGACGTAGCCTAAATCTTGCCACCTGCTCCCTGATCGCAAGCCTCAAACCCTTTTCAAATATCCTCAAATGTATCTCATTAGTAGCCATAAACTCCTATGCAAAGCGGGGTAAACTAGTAGACCTGACCTCATACTACACGTTACTCATCATCCCCTAAGTGAGAGAATAGAACTTCTTTCAATAAACATCCTTTAAGGACTTAGGAAAGTAGTTCTCTAAAAATACCCTCGTAAAAGCTGCCCACATACCCTCTACGGTAGTTTTTTGCAAATTTTCACCACTCATGGGCATCACCTCTCAGCTGGAATGAGACAAATGCAACCCTCAGGCCATCCTTGACTATCTGCAGTGTATTTAGAATGATATCAAACGTGGTCATGTTTAGAATGATGAAATCAAACACGAAACAGCGACCGACGACCTCTAACTCATAGGATCTACAAACATATCTCAATACTACATTACCACCGACTGGGGTCTCTACTCACAGTGTACTACCCAACAAGTCCATCTCCAACCCCAAAGTAGATGCAGAAGCTAATGAAATGAAGGATGTGATGCCCCCGTACTGATAAGAATACTGGTCCATGATCTATACACTAAGAGAGTACCTCGGATCACTAAAGTAGTAGCTGCAGCATCAGGCACGATCGATACTTTGGAAGAACTAGGATCTGTAATGACGTACACTCTGCCCTGTGGTGTCCTAGTCTGTCCACCATTGCCCTGGACTATCGATTGTCGCACTGACTGTGCTGAAGCACCCTCAACTATAACCCTAAAAGTTTGAACTTTGGAGTGCTGCTATTGGTAATTCTGTTAACCCTATATAGGCAAAACAATTGGTGCACCTTCCATGCTCGGTACACTACCTCTCTGAGGGTAATTCCAATGAAAATGTCCAGACTGGCCACATTCGAAACAAACTGGCAGCTCTCTCCCCTATGACTGAACTAGTATTGGACTCTAAAACTGCCTCGACTATGGGCAATCCACCACACGATGCCCTGGCAGCCTGGATTGAAAGGAAATGAGCTCCCTCTGCTTTAGCCTCCTAGATGATGCCATTGACAGTGCTGATGCTGAAAACTACTACCGTGATCTAGATGGATGAAAACCAGGGCAAAAGTACCTCTGCCTCTTATTGGTGCACCCAACTAACTGTGCCTCTGCCCCACCCTACAATTTCCTAACCTCCCTGGGTCTATGAGTCTAATTTAAAGTGTTCTTGATAACAGTTACCGACTTTGCCAATTCTGTAAAAACACGTAGCCTAAATCTTGCCACTTACTCCCTAATCGTAGACCTCAAATCCCTTTCAAACCTCCTCGAATGTAGCTCATCAATAGCCACAAACTCCTGTGTAAAGCAGGGTAAACTAGTAATCCTGACCTCGTACTGCACGATACTCATCATCCCCTGAGTGAGAGAATAGAACTCCTTTCGATAGATATCCTTAAAGGACTTAGGAAAGTAGTTCTCCAAAAATACCATTGTATAAGCTGCCCACATACCCTCTACGGTAGTGCTAGCAAATTTTCACCACTCATGGGCGTCACCTCTCAGTTGGAATGATACAATGCAATCCTCAGGCCATCCTCGACTATCTGTAGTGTATCCAAAATGATATCAAACGTGGTCATGTCTAGAATGATGAAATCAAACACTAAACAACGGCCAACGACCCCTAACTCAAAGGATCTACAAACATGTCTCAAAACTATATTCTCACCGACTGGGGTCTCTACACAGAGTGTACTACCCAACAAGTCCATCTCGGCTACAAGCCCACTCGAGCGAACAGAGCTCTGCTAGAGCAGTCATCGCTGGGTGAAAACTCGAACAAAAGATGCATGACCACGCTCACTCATGCATAGCACATATAGAAACATGCTATTCTAAAATGATTAAGAAAATAACCATCACATAAAATAAACATACAAAAATAAAATGGAACCAGGTTTCATAGAACACCAGAAGCCGATAGGGCTATTACAACCCTTTCCTGTACTAGAATGGAAGTGGGAGCACATTACCAAGAATTTTGTGGTTGAGTTACCACGATCACCGAAGGGAAATGATACTATTTGGGTAATTATAGATAGATTGACAAAGTCAGCGTTGTACCCATCAAAATGACATTCCCCACGCATAGGTTCTCACGACTTTACATTGGTGAGATCATTCGTTTACATGGGGTACCAGTTTCAATCGTATCAGATAGGGATCCGCATTTCACGTCTAGATTCTAGTCAAGTCTATAAGAGGAGTTGGGAACTACGTTGAAGTTTAGCACGGCATTCCATCCATAAACTAATGGCCAGTTAGGAAGGATTGTTCAAACCTTGGAAGATATGCTTAGAGCATGTGTTCTAGAATTTACCAGAAGCTAGGAAGAACATTTGTCGCTAATCGAATTTGAGTTTAATAATACTTTTCAATCGACAACAGGGATGGCCCCTTACGAAGCATTATGGTAAAAAGTGCCGAAGCCCCATCTGTTAGGAAGAAGTCGGGGAAAGAAAACTACTTTGCCCCAAAAATGTGCAAATCACCACCAATAAGGTAATGTTGATTCAAGAAAGACTAAAACAATCTCAGGACAGAGATAAGAGTTATGCGGATAATCGAAGATGTGATTTGAAATTTAAAGTTGGGAATCGCGTATTCTTAAAAATATCAGTGTTAAAATTTAGTGAGATTCGGGAAGAAGGGAAAGCTGAGTCCCCGCTATATAGGGCCATACGAGATCGTAAAAAAGAATTGGAAGTATAGCATATAAATTAGCCCTATCTCCAGAGTTGTCAGGATTACACGACGTATTCTACATCTTTATGTTGAAAAAGTACATGCCAGACCCTTCTCATGTTCTAACAGTATATCGCGTCCATCTCAATCTCAACCCAAATACTAGATAAGAAGGAGCAAGTTTTGCAGAATAAAGTTGTTCCCTTAGTAAAAGTGTTTTGGAAAGCCACTCCGTTGAAGAAGCAACATGAGAGCGAGAAGATGATATGTGAAAGAAATATTCGCATTTTTTTGAATATGATATGTAAATTTTGAGGACAAATTTTCTTAAAGGATGGTAGATTGTAATAACTTGTACCCTAAAAAGTAATAAAAATATGACACGTGACCAACTTAAATTTCTGACTTAATTAATTTAGATTCTCAGAATAATATAGTATTCGAAATTTTTTTACCAAATAAGCCTAAGACGAAATTTCTAGCAAAACCTGGTAAATAAAATTTAAATAAGAGGTAAATAGAAAAAATTGTAAAATTTTGATAATCACAAAAATTAAAAACTTATAGTTATAAAATTTTCATTAAAAATTCGTCGATACGATAATTCACAAAATAGCATTAAAAGTTTATATTAATTTTTAAAAATTATAATGAGAACAAAAGTTTACATCAAAAAAATTATGCAGTACGAATTGTGTAGAACTGTTAACGTGGCACCCACGTGTCAAGTTATTAACACAAAATTCCCATAATGTCTTAAGTCGGTGCAATGGATGAACTAATCCTAAGCAGCTTCGGATAGGCAGCAAATACAAACACAATTCCCATTTAACAACAAAAGAAGGACAACTAAACAAAAAGAAAAGTGTTAAGCAAGAAAAAGGGAACCTGATAAGAAAATTAAAAGGAAACCACAGAGATAAAATTCTTTGTCGGCAAGAGGAAACAAAAAGCAGAGAAGTGAGCACCTGATGCTTCTCACGCAGCGACCTCATCGCCTGTGCACCCAACCTCCACACCATAAACCACTAACAACGCCGGCACTATCCCAACTAATGCATCTTTAAACCAGAGTTTGCATTCATATAACCATGTACAGAAATCACATTTTATGTATCAACGTCATCCACCTAACCATGGAGACCAAGGAACGTTTAAATGAGGCTCAACCATGAGAGTTAGCTCCCAACCTCCAAATTTAGGTTTTTGAAAACATTTGTATAATTTCTTCTGGTTTTCAAACCCCTCTTTTCGAAAATAACAAAACATATACGCCCACCAACCTTATAATAAACTATAAAAATGCACAACATGCTATTTAACCACCCAAACATGGCTTAAACACAAAAAAAATTGAGATTTAAAGCATTTTTAAATGGTAAAAATGCATAAAACTTCATGTAGCACCCCTTTAAGACAATATAGTCTAGGATCCTACTTCGGTGAGTTAAAGCTCAAAATTTTGAACACCGACAAGAAACCAAAGTTGCCAAAACGCGATTTTGTTCGGATGAACGTAAAGCCCCCGACAAGGATACCAAGGAACAACTACCCAAACGCTAAGATCCGAACCCGAATTGCTTTTGACAGATTTATGTAGAGAGAAAAATGAAAACTTCTAAAATAAGATTTGGCACAAAGATCAAGGCATGGGCTGTCTTTAGAAACTCTCGTGCCCAGCTGTCTACTTGAGCAAATAGAGATTTGGTTGAGCGGTCCCCCATCGACCCAACTTTTGTCCACAAGCCCGCTCGAGCGAACAAAGCTCCGCTCAAGTGGTCAACGCTGGGTGAAAACTCGAACAGAAGGCGCATGGTCAAGCCCACGCACACATAGCACATATAGAAATATGCTATTCTAAAATGATTAAGGCAATTACCAACACATCGAATAAACATACGAAAATAAAATGAAACCAAGTCTCACAATACTTTTCCCAAAAAGGAATTTTGCTCCTGAAATTCACTACAAGGTCACAATGCAAACAACTCCGGGTATCTTGCATGGATTTCGGACTCAAGCGCTCACGTCTCTTCCTTGACTCTGTGATAAAGCAACAGAACCTTGACATATGCAATGGTTCTCCCTCTCAACACCTGCTCCTTCGTATCCACAATCCTCATCGATCGTTCCTCAAAAGAAACATCCTCATTTAGCCACAACTCAACCCAATCCAAGATGTGTGATGGGTTAGGCATGTACTTTTGAAGCATGAAAATATGGAACACATTGTGCACAGATGACAGCTAAGGGGTCAAACTTTGGTTTCTTGTCGGTGCTGAAATGCAAGCCCATACCCTGAGTTACCTGAAGACTCTACTAAAAACGCGATGTAAAGCGCATGTCTCGATCGAAAACAATAGATACCGGTACTCCATATAACTAAACAATCTCACTGACATATATCCTACTCATCTTGTCCATAGAATCCTTCACGAGAATGGAAAGAAAGTGTGCAGACTTTGTTAGTCTATCGACCATAACCCAAATAACATCGTGCCCTTTAGGCGATCTAAGAAATCTAGTTACAAAATCTATCGTGATGTTCTCCCACTTCTACTCCGATATAGATAACGACTGAAGTAAACCTGCTGGCCTCTGGTGTTCTACCTTCACTTGTTGACAAGTGAGGCATTGAGCAACAAACTGAACCATCGCTTTTTTCATTTCCTTCCACCAGAGCTGACGACGCATATCATAATATATCTTGGTACCTTCCGAGTGCACTACAAGACGAGAATGATGAAAGTCCCATAACACATCATCGCGGTACGATTTTGGCACAAATACTTTCCCAACAAATCTGAAAGTCTAATCTGGACTCGCAATCCATCCCTTGGTGTCTTTCCCACTGGCAACACTATCCCTTAGCATTTGAGCTTCTTGATCCGTCTGTTGAGCCTCTAGAACACGGGCAACCATTGTAGGCTGTGAAACCACTAAGAATAATGCTGCAACCTCCTTTGTCTCTCCCAGACATAAATCGAACTTTCTAATCTCCCCGAGCATGTCCCACTCCCACATAGCAACAGAGGCTAGTACGCCATGGGGTCTCCTGCTAAGAGCATCGGCCACAACATTGGCCTTCGCTAGGTGATACTCAAGGTTCAAATCGTAATCTTCCATAAACTCCATCCACCGTTGTTGTCATAGATTCAGGTCCTTCTATGAAAGCAAGTATTTTATACTCTTGTGATTAGAGAAAATCTTAACATGCTCACCATAAAGATACTGTCGCCATGCCTTCAAGACAAATATCATGGCTTCCAACTCCATATCATGTGTCGGGTAACATTGTTCATGAGTCTTTAATGCCGAGATTTGTAAGCCACAACCTTTCCTTCTTGCATCAAAACATAACCCAAACCATCATATGACGCATCACAATACACTGTGTTACCCAAACCTCATTTTGGAATAGCTTGTTAGGATTAGTGTACTGAAAATCATGTTTTTAGTATTTAATTTAATTTTAATAAAATTAATTTTTTATTTTATGAGAATCTTTATGAGCAATGTATGTATATCATTTCTTTGTTATGCATGGATGTCCGATATTCTATATAGTATTTAATCTGGTGTATAGAGTACGGTTTGCACACAAAAGATTAGATTTTAGGTTCTTCCAGAACATAAGTTTTATGTTCACTGTTTAGATGAAAATAGACATACCATCGGTACGACTGTGGCATAGAGTTTTAGTAGACCTGCATTGGTTACGGAGAATAGATAATAGTGTCGTCTATTATTCCGACTATTTGTGCAGTACACTTTGTGTGTATTGAACGAAACATTTGGGGTAATTAATTTTTTACTGACTATATAAATTAATTCATACCCTAATGTTATTATGAATAGTGTTTATCCTCTTAATCCTAAAATAATTATTAATTTGCATATATTTAATATTCGTTATTTTGATTCATTAGCGGGTGCGATCTTATATGGGTCTAAATTTTCCGTGAGTTGGATAGCAATATTATTTATATAAAAAATATTAATTATTGATAGAATTCACGTCTCGAATGATCGGGATTGACGATACTCCCTTAAAAAAGCTTCTAAGTTTTAATCAGGTCAAACCCTTCAGGTGAATTTTATTATTCGGCGGTCAAATAAGTTAAGCGAAAGGGTTTAAAGATTATCAAGATGTCGATTAAATTAAATTGTCAGTAATTAAATTTAATTGGCGGGTATCGAGAATCTTAACGTAGGGACAAATGGTAAGTATTTAATAACAAGAGCTCAATGCAAGAAGGTCTTGAGATTATGGGTCTGAGTGCAATTATAGTTCTTTATTGGTGTGAACTGTAATTCAGTATTTTATGAAAATTGCAGAAACCGCTGCGATTTTTCATAATTGCAGAAATCGCTAGTAGCTGTCTGTGTTCCACTAGAAGTCTTACTCATAATTACTTTCAGGTTCCTGCTGTAGCCTTATATATATGCGGGTAGGCTAAACCAATTTTATATTATATATCATATTTTGTCTTTCAAGACTAAAGATATCTGGGTTCTGCTGGTATAAGTTTTTGATAGTCCGTAACCCACACTAAGTTCAAGGATCGCATAAGAGAATATAGTAGAAGATCTAACATTAGCTTCAACTCAGAATCAAATTGTAGTTAAAGAATTGATCAATAAAATGTATTCTTCTAAATTAACTTTGGTTGCACGGGATTAATTTTTGATCGTTCGACGTCAAAAATTTTATTTGATACTCGTTTCGGCGTTTGCCCGTCCAGTTAATTTTTAACCAAAAGTCGTTTCCAAAAACAATGATTTTAGTAGTTGCCTCCAACAATTGGTATCAAAGTTATTTTGCTTTTTGTTTACGGTTATCGAGGTCAGGCAATTTTAGAACAGTTGCTAACTTTATTTTGCAAGCATTCTAAATCCCGATTTCATGATTATTTGTTATTTTCATGTTTGATTGAATGGTTTGAATGAATGATGATTATATTTTTTTTAACCATGAGGGTTGATCATGGTAGATTGATTGCGAACTCTACAGAAAAATAAAATTAATTTAAAAATTATTATTTTTTGATTTCTAGTTTTTTTTATTTTATGTAATCAAAATAAAATAAAGGGTACATAAAATAAAAAAAGGGGAAGAAACAAGAAGAACATAGGCTAGGGCAACTCCATAGGCTACGGCAACTCCAAACGCAGCCTAAGGCTGCGGCAACCATGAACAGTTTCGGTGCAAGCACGGTTGTCGTGCAAAAATTCATACACTGTTCGGCGCTGGTTCACAAAAGCAGTTAAAAAAGCAAGCTGTTTTCCAGACGCAAAAGGCGACTAAAACAAACAGTAGTAGCGGTTTCAACGCAGTGGTTTTGATTCCAAGCAAGCAAGCCGCAGCAATCCCAAGAAAGCAAGCAGCAGCGGTTTTCCATGATTTCAAAACAGTTGGAGCAATTCCCAAGCAGCGTCCGAATAGCGCCTTAGGCTGTTACGGCTATCAGCAATAGTTTCGGTGCAGTTTCCGCAGCAAAGGTGCAGCACCAAACACGGCATTCAAAGGGCTACTTGGTTGGAACTAAACAATTTTTGGCACAGTCCCAATCGGTGTGCAGCAAGTGTTAAAGCAGCAAACAGCAAGCGGCTGTTCCAAACAGCGCCTCCAGCAAAACTGAAGCAAAAAAAGCTATTTTCAGCAAATCCAAAAAGCCCCAATAGTGCCAAATGCAGCCTTGTGCTGCGATCGAAGCTGTTTCCAACACAGCAGGAGCATTCAAAAGGAAAAAGCAGGCTTTTAATCCCAAACAGTGTTTCGGTTTTAATGGGTTGTTTGATTGGCTGTAAGTTTTTTTAAAAAAGAGGAAGCTATTTTCCAAAACAATTTTGGTGCTACTCAAATACCGAAAAGTAGCTGATTCAGAAATTTTTTTTTGAAGCTTATCTTTTTAGACAAAAAACTAAAACTCTTTAGAGTTTTAATTTGATCATAAAATTGGGATATATTTATTCTGCATTTAATTTACATTTTTTACATTAAATGCGTGAATAATAAATATTGATTTTATTTATCCAGTTAATTTAATTAATTTGAATATTCGGTTTTAATTAAAATATTTTGTAATGAAAAATACAATTAAGTTTTTTTAATTAATTAATTAATTAATTAGAAAATTTTTAGATATTTTATTTTTTACAAAATATCAGGTTTAAGATATTTTTTTAAAATCGGATATCTTAGAAAAACATGAAAATTAATTTCAAATTTTGAATTAATTAAATGAAAATAATATTTAATCAAAATAAATTATTATTTTTCAAAAAATGTGGAACAAAAAATAAAATAAATAAATGCATTTAATCACTATCTTAGCTGAAAAGCTAAATAAAAAACTGTGCATTTATTAAATTTTATTTGTTACGTATTTAAATACGAAAAGATTGTTTGATAAATCAGAATATTTAAAATCGTGTATACGGAAAGATATTTGATTCTTTCAGATCGTGGGACTTTTAAGACTAATAAATTTATTTTAATTCAACGGATTTTTATTACCCTAAAAAATATTTTAAAAATTTAAGTGTGAGAAAAAATTTATTCACAGATAAATTTTGCGATCTCCATCACTAGTTTGTAGTTGATGCAATTAAATCTTGCGTAATGGCAATAAGGCCTTCCTCCCCATCGGACAGATTAAGTGCAGTATCGCCAATACAAACCTCCTTTAGGGATAATTCTAGATAATAGCTAGTGTGGATCACTTCTACATTTGAATGGTTCATTACAAAGCGATTAATTTAGAATTAGGTGATGGTTAATACTTAGCTGTATACAATAGTATTCTCTCCATCTGAGTTACTGCTATTATATATTGTATCGAAACTACGTCAACTATTTAATTTTACTTGGTAGGGTGAGTTGCCTAAATAGTAAAATTAAAAAAAATTAGCATGTCTGATCTTATGATGGATAGTAGACGTCCACCCATCGTGGCATGCTATTCACAGGTTACTAGGCTACTAGCGAATTAATTTTAAAATGATAAAGGGAACCAAATTAAAATGAATTCAAAATTTTGCTCATCATAATTAACGATTTTTTAATTATGTAATTATCATGATTAAAATGGCTTTCAATCCACTCGCTTTAATACTCAAAGAAAATAAATTTACGAGACCGAATTTTGTTGACTGAAAATGTAACTTGGATATAGATTTAACTACAAATTATATTGCTTCAATACTAGAAAATGTGTTTATTTTTTAAAAAGGTTCTTCCTCTAGGCCGAAAGGTATGAAGAAGAAAAATGTTCAGAAATAGGGAGACACGATTTCTAGGATAGTTAGTGGGTCACAAACTGGTGTGAAAAAACTCAAAAGGCAGATGTTTTCACTGCAACTAGACCCGGCACTAGAAAACGCTATGTCAAGTATTTCTCAAAAGGCAGAACAAATAGAGAAATTTCTGTTCACTAGTTGTAGAAACATGTTTAGCGGTGTTCTCTATCGGTACCTGGTGTGTAGATACGGGAACCACTAATCATGTCTGCAATTCATTGCAAGGGTTCTAGAAAACTCAAAAACTTAATGATGGGGAGATTTACCAGCATATGGGCAATAATACAAAGGTAACAGCAGTTGCAGTAGGATATGTCACTCTCAGTTTTGGTAGAGATCAAGTTTTAATATTGAGAGATTGTCTTTGTGTACCTACCATTAGAAGGAACTTAGTTTTCATTTCTGGATTGGCTAAAGACGAATATTTGATTTATTTTAATAACTCTGTGATTATTAAGAGTAATAAACGGGTTATCTTTTTTGGTATATTGGTGGATGATTTTTATATTATTACTCTAATCTCTCATACACTGCAACTAACGAAAATGAATAATACATCTATATTACCATATAAGAGAAAGTTTCCTTCTTTAATGAACCAAACATTTCTTTGGCACTTACGCTTAGGTCATACTAATCTAAAAAGGATAAAATAGACTAGTGGCAGATGGACCTTTGAGTTCATTAAAAGTGAAGGCACTTTCAATCTGTGAATCTTGCTTAGAGGGTAAGATGACCAAGAGCCCCTTTTCGGCCAAAGGCTATAGAGTTAAAGAACCGTTGGAGCTGGTTCATTCTGATGTGTGTGATCCTATGACAATCCGGGCTAGAGGTGGCTTTGAGTACTTCGTCACTTTCATTGATGACTACTCAAGGTATGGATACATTTACCGATGCACCATAAGTCTGAATACTTTGAGAAATTCAAAGAATTTAAGGCGGAGGCAAAGAAGCGTTTGGGTAAAAGTATCAAATCACTATGATTCGACCGTGGTGGGGAATATCTCTTTAGAGAGTTTAAGGACTACTTGTCATAAAAGGGGATTATATCCCAGTTAACTACACCTGGCACTCCACAGCAGAATGGTATAGCAGAAAGAAAGAATAGGACTCTTATGGAGAGGTAAGGTCAATGATGAGTTATTCAAGTTTATCAGATTCATTTTAGGGACTCGCTTTAGAGACAGCGGTTTACATTATGAACTTGGTACCTTCTAAGTCAGTACGTTTTACTCGCACAGAATTGTGGATCGGGTGTAAGCCTAGTTTAAAGCACATTCGAATTTAGTGGTGTCCAGCACATGTGCTGAAAGGGAATGCGGGTAAGTTGGAACTGAGGACGAAAGTATGTTTCTTTGTGGGGTATCCCAAGGGAACGAAGCGTAGTCTATTTTATAACCCTAAGGATTAAAGGTTATTGTTAGCACAAATGTCCAATTCTTGGAAGATGATTATATTATGGATCACATGACCAATAGTAAAATTGTTCTAGAAGAACTGAGAGAAAATACCAGTAGAACGGAAGAGGAACCATAAGTTACTAATATTCTATTACCTCGTCGTAGTGGGAGAATTATCGGAACAGGTGCAAATCAAGAGCAGGGTGCTGATGCATAGGGTTCAGATTCTGCACAGCTTGTTATTGCTAGTACACAAACACAGGTAGTGCCTCGTCGTAGTGGGAGGGTTGTTCGTCAACTTGGTCGGTATATATTTTTGGGAGAGTCGTATGATAAGATCCCGACAGAACTGGATACCGAGCCTTGTAACTACAATGAAGCACTATAAGACAAAGATGCAGATCTTTGGCAAAGGGCTTTGAATTCAGATATGGAATCTATGTATTCTAATCAGGTTTGGAAATTTGTGGAACCACCCGAAGGGATAAAACTCGTTGGATGCAAGTGGATCTATAAGAAGAAGAGAGAAGCAGACGAAAAGGTTAAAACTTTCAAAGCTAGGCTTGTTGCTAAAGGGTTCACTCAGAAAGAAGGGATCGACTATGAGAAAACTTTTTTACCGATAGCCATACTTAAGTCTATCTGGATTCTCTTATCCATTGCTGCACATTTTGATTACGAAATCTGGCAAATAGATGTGAATACAGCTTTCCTTAACGGAAGTCTTGATGAGTGTATCTATATGATACAACCAGACGGATTCATTACAAAAGGCAAGGAGTACATGTTGTGCAAGCTTAAGAGATCCATTTATGGATTTAAGCAGCCATCAAGGTCTTGGAACACTCGGTTTGATAAAGCTATAAAGTCTTATGATTTTGATCGAAGTTCGGATGAATCCTGTGTGTACAAGAAGCATTTGGAAGCGTGGTGATCTTCCTAGTACTTTATGTACATGATATCTTGCTTATCGAAAACTATATGGGGGCATTATCTACGGTTAAAGTATAATTATCTGGACAGTTCGATATCAAGGACTTGAAAGAAGCCAGTCACATCCTTGGGATCAAGCTTGTGCGAGATTGAAAATAAAGGATGTTTAACTTATCACAAGCAAAATATATCGATGATATCCTTGCTTTCTTTAGTATGCAAGATTCTAAGAAATGGTTTCTCCCTTTCAGACATGGAATCACTTTATCTAAGGATCAATGTCCTAAGACACCTGATGAGATAAAGAGGATGAAGGTGATTCCTTATGCTTCGACAGTAGGAAGCCTCATGTATGCTATGCTTTGCACTAGACCCGACATCTGCTTTGTCGTTGGTATGGTTAGCAGATATCAGTCTAACCCTAGGCAAGAGCATTGGACTGCGGTAAAGAATATAATCAAGTACCTGAAAAGGATTAAAGATTATATGTTGGTTTACCAAGCAGATAGTACCTTTGGGGTACACAGACTCAGATTTCCAGTCTGACAGGGATTCCCGTAAGTCTATCTCAGATTATGTGTTTACCTTAGGAGGTGGAGCTATAAGTTGGAGGAGTATCAAGCAGTCCTGCATTGTTGATTCCACTATGGAGACCAAGTATGTGGCAGCTTCTAAAGCAGCCAAGGAGGCCGTTTGGCATAGGAACTATCTATTGAATCTAGAGGTGGTACCTTTAGTTCGGTCGGCTATTACACTTTACTATGACAAAGTAGAGTGGTTGCAAACTCGAAGGAGCCAATGGCCTATAAAAAGGCAAGCACATTGAGCATAAGTATCACTTCATACGAGAAATTGTATAAAGATGTGATATTGCTATGACCAATATTGAATCTGAAGGCAACCTTGCAGATCCTTTTACAAAGAGTTTACTAGCTAAGACTTTTGATAGTCATGTAGAGGGCATATGAGTCAAATATACGACAGCATAATTTTGAGTATAAGTAGGAGATTATTATGGTTAGTATACTGAAAATCATATTTTTAATATTTAATTTTATTTTGATAAAATTAATTTTATTTTATGAAAATCTTTATAATCAATGTATGTATATAATTTATTTGTTATGCATGGATGTCCAATATTCTGTATAGTACTTAATCTGGTGTGTAGAGTACGGCTTGCACACAGAAGATCGGATTTAAGGTTCTTATAGAATATAAGTTTTAAGTTTACCATTTAGATATAAATAGACATACCATTGGTACGACTGTGGCACAAAGTTTTAGTAGGCCTGTCTTGGTTACGGAGAACAGATAATAGCGTCGTCCATTGTTCCGACTCTCTGTGCCAGTACACTTTGTGTGTATTGAATGGGACATTTGGAGTAATTAATTTTATGCTAACTATATAAATTAATTAACACCATAAGGTTATTATGAATAGTACTTATTCTCTTAATTCTGAAATAATTATTGATTTTTATATATTTAATATTTATTATTTTGATTAATTAAATAGTGCGATCTTGTACAGGTTTAAATTTTCAGTGAGTTGAATAGCGGTATTATTTATATGGTAAATATTAATTATTAACAGAATTCACGTCCCAAATGATCGGGATTGATGATACTTTCTTAAGAAAGCTTATAAGTTTTGACCGGGCCAAACTCAGCAGGTGGATTTAATTATCTGATGGTCAAATAAGTTAAGTGGAAGGGCTTAAGGAATATCAAGATGCCGATTAAATTAAATCGTCAGTAATTAAATTTATTTGGCGGGTATCAGGAATCTTAACATAGGAAGAAATGGTAAGCATTTAATAATATGAGCTCAATGTAAGAAGGTCTTGAGATTATGAGTTAGAGTGCAATTACAGTTCTTTAGTGGTGTGAACTGTAATTTAGTATTTCATGAAAATTGCAGAAACCGTTGCGTCTTTCCATAATTGTAGAAACCACCAGTAGGTGTCTGTGTTCCACTAGAAATCTTACTCATAATTACTTATAGGTTCCTGCTGTAGCCCTATATATATGCGGGTAGGCTGAACCAGTTTTATATTATATATCATATTTTGTCTTTCAAGACTAAAGATATCTGGGTTCTGCTGGTATGAGTTCTCGATGGTCCGTAGCCTACACTATGTTCGAAGAACGCAAAGTGAATATGGTAGAAGATCTGACAGAAGCTTCAACTCGGATTCAAATCGTAGTTGAGGAATCGATAGACAAAAGGTATTCTTCCAAATTAACTTTGATTGCAGGGAATTTATTTTTGATCGTTCGACGTCAAAAGTTTTATCTGAAGCCCGTTTTGGCGTTTGCCCGTTCAGTTAATTTTTAAACAAAAATTGTTTACAAAAATAATGATCTTGGCAGTTTTGCCTCCAACATAGCTAACACTAGGGCACTCATCAATCTCTTCTTCAATTCCTAAAATGCCAACTCACATGCCTCATTCCAAACGAACTTGACTCCTTTTTTCTTAAGTCGAGTCATCGGCGCGGTAAGTCGTGAAGAATCCTTTACAAATTGTCAGTAGTAGCCTGCCAAACCCAAAAAGCTACAGATCTCAAATACATTTTTTGGTCTTTCCTAATCTATCACTACATTAGTCTTCGAAGAATCCATAGATACTCACTCTTTTGATACCACATGTCAAAGAAATCTCACCTCAGGCATCCAAAATTCACACTTCTCAAACTTTGCATACAGACGATGCTCTCTCAACAGCTGTAGAGCAATACGTAGATGTTCTTTATGCATCTTCTTCGAGGGTGAATAGATAAGAATATTATCCATGAACACAACCACAAAATTGTCTAGATACGGATGAAATATACAGTTCATCAAATCCATGAACATCGCAGGAGCTTTCGTCAAACCGAATGACATAACCAAAAACTCATAGTGACCATAATGAGTTCAAAAGGCGATCTTCGCCACGTCCTCATCCCTGAGCCTCGGTTGATGATACACTAACCTCAAATAAATCTTCGAAAACTAACTCGAACCCTTTAATTGATCAAACAAATCATCAATCCTCAGCATAAGATACATGTTTGTCACCGTTACCCGATTTAACTTTCGATAGTCAATACATAACCTCAAGAATCCATCATTCTTCTTAGAAAACAAAGCTAGAGCTCCCCACAACGACATACAAACACCTTATCAAGCAACTCCTGAAGCTGTACCTTGAGTTCTCGCAACTCAATCGGTGCAAAACGATAAGATGGCATCAAAATAAGAGTAGTTTCGGGAACGAGATCAATAGAAAACTCTACCTCACGACTCGGTGGCAACTCAAAAAGAACGTCAGGAAAGACATCTAGATAGTCACAAACTACATGAGAAAACTCTCCTTGAATCCCAACCGCCTCATCCAACATGAGGGCAAAAAAGAGGAAGCCCAGGCTTCCACAGTTATGAACAACACTGGGCGTGGACACTAAACCCTTGTCCCGATCACCCACAAAACAAAAACAATCACCCTCAGGCATACAAATCAATACACTCCGTCGATTGCAATCGATATAGGCACGATAGGTGGTCATCCAATCTATCCCTAGGATGATATCAAACGTGGCCATATCTAGAATGATGAAATCAAACTCTAAATAGCAGCTGACAACCTCTAACTCACTGGATCTACAAACACGTTCCAACACCACATTTCCACCGACTGAGGTCTCTATACACAGCGTATTACCCAATGAGTCCATCTCTAACCCCAAAGCAGATGCTAAAGTATATGAAATAAAGAAATGTGATTCCCCCGTGTCAATAAGAACACTAGCCCATGATCTGTACACTAAGAGAGTACCACTGATCACTGAAGTAATAGCTGCAGCATCAGGCACGACCGGTGCCTTAGAAGAACTAGGATTTGTAATGACGTACACTCTGCCCTGTGGTGTCTTAGTTTATTCAGCATAGTCCTGGACTGTCGATTTTCGCATTGACTGTGCTAAAGCACCCCCATCAGTAACCCTAAAAGTCTGAACTGCTGGGTGCTGCTGTCGATAATTTTATCGACCCTACGCAAGTGAAATAATTAGTACGCCTACCGTGCTCGGTACACTACCTCTCTGAGGGCAGTTCCTATGAATATGTCCAGACTTGCCACATCCAAACCAAACTAGTGGTTGCCTCCCCTGCGACTGAGCCGGTATTGGACTTTAGCACTGCCTCAATTGTGGGCAATCCACCACACGATGACCAGGCTACCTGCACCGAAAGCAGAGGAGCTCCCTCTACTCTAGCCTGCCCGATGAAGCTATTGATGGTGCTGGTGCTGAAAACTGCTACTATGATCTAGATGGATGAAAACCAGGGCCAAAGGACCTTTGCCTCTTGTTGGTACACCCAACTAATTGTGCCTCTTCCCCACCTCTTGTTGGTAGACCCAAACTGCTACTATGTCCTAACCTCCTTGGGTCTACGAGTCTCATTCAAAGTGTTCTCGATAACAGTTATCGACTCCACCAATTCTGTAAAAACATGTAGCCATAGTCCTGCCACCCACTCGCCTTAGTCCTGCCACCTGCTCGCCGACCACAGGCCTCAAACCCATTTCAAACCTCCTCGAACGTAGCTCATCAGTAGCCAAAACTCCTATGCAAAGAGGCATAAACTGGTAAATCGGACCTCGTACTGCGCAATACTCATCGTCCCCTGAGTGAGAGAATAGAACTCCTCCCGATAAACATCCCTTAAGGACTCGGGAAAGTATTTCTTCAGAAATACCCTCATAAAAGCTGCCCACATACCCTTCACAGTAGTTCTAGCAAATTTTCACCACTTATGAGCATCACCTCTAAGCTGAAATGCGAAAAATGTAACCCTCAGGTTATCCTCGACTATCTGTAGTGTATCCAGAATCCTGGTCACAAGTTTTAACCATTCTGTGGCTACTGTGAGATGGTGGGTTCCATCCGTTAGCTAGCCAAGGCTGTTAGGGGAGGGGTGAGAGTATCCTAGCCGAGGGTAACTGTTGCGATGCGAGAGTTCCAGTGTCT
The DNA here is from genome assembly GCA_034768845.1 of Heliamphora exappendiculata. Lineage (NCBI taxonomy): Eukaryota > Viridiplantae > Streptophyta > Magnoliopsida > Ericales > Sarraceniaceae > Heliamphora > Heliamphora exappendiculata. Next base: position 41,201 of record JAOTRH010447574.1, on the reverse strand, counting down.
AGACCCTCCTACCTTTGTTGACGCATCCCCTTAGCCTAAACCACGGCCACGACCTCAACCACAGCCTCGTCCTCTCCGCACAAACATAACTTCTATATGAAATAAATATAGAACATAACAACATAAGATTCATCTCATCATGTTATTGAAAACATTAACTACATGACCTTGCTAACATTTAGCGATAAACGATCATGTAAACACATCCCACTTACTAAGAATAATCGACAGACGTGATGAGTTAATTTGGGTAACCCACTTAGATTCCTTGGTAGAAAACACATCGGCCAAAGGCATTTCTAACTTGGCTTCCAAATTTGTTAATCCAAATGCCCAAAGACAAGACTAATCAATCATAAGGTCTAATTCCTATGCTCACATATATACGGCATTTACGTACTCAACATGTTATGAAAACATTTAAATACATGCAATCAAGCACATGCAACCATCCTCACGAGGTGATGCAACCTCTTCCTACGGCTCTTAGGTTTTCGAACTCAGATCTCTTATACCAAGTTGTAATGCCCTAATTTCCAAACGATAAAACTCTATAAAAATCAACATGAAAACAAGATTAATTTATAAAATAATAATCCTCAAAACACACCATTTTAATCTATAAAGGTTATCTGAAAGATTTTCTATCCAAAAACCTCGTTTCAAAAGAAAATCAAACTTTTTTACACTGTGGCTGTCCGCTCGAGCAATCAGAGATTTTCTCGAGTGGTGAGACACCTGAGAGATTTTCAAGTCAAAAATAAGAAAATTTTCTCAAGTCTAAAAAACACACCTAAAATCCTTTTCTTTGAACAGGGCTTTAAATAACCAAGGAATATGGAACAAAATGTTCATTTTACAAAGAAGTCACTCCTTCAACTCAAAAACGAATCATGAAAAGATTTTAACCAAAACCAAAACAAAAGAAAAAATGACAACCAACCCAAGGTTTCTCTCTTACAATCATAAAATATACATGCATTGGTATAATTGTCACAAGGCTTACAACATAAGCTTTCTATTTCAAAACATTACAGATCATAACATGTTCCAAAAACAAAAGAAAAAGTAAGAAAGTCTTCTTCCACCTCCTGTTTCTCAAGATCATCCCGAGTGATCAAGTATACCTGAAAAAGGTTTTCAAATCTCACACAATGAGCCAAGGCTCAATAGGAAGCATACTAGCATGAAATAAAAGCTAAACATACTAACACAAAATATATGAATATTTCGACTCACACGAGGCTCAAAAATTATTTTACACAACCCATAGTGATTCACATGGAATGCATACATCTTCACGAGCTTTCACTGCATACATCTTACACAACCCATAGGACCCAAAATCTACTTTTCATTATGCATCTTTACGGGCTTTCACCGAGGGACCAATATCTGCCCCAATTAATACATTTTTATGGGCTTTCACTGAGGGACTCATATTTGCCCCAACTAATGCATCTTTAAACCAGAGTTTGCATGCACACAACCATGTACACATATCACATTTTACGTATCAACGTTATCCACCTAACTATAGAGACCATCGAATGTTTAAATGAGGCTCAACCTCGAGGTTAGCTCTCAACCTCTAAATTTAGGTTTTTGCAAACATTTACATAATTTCTTTCGGTTCTAAAACCCCTCTTTTTGAAAATAACACAACACATACGCCCACCAACCTTATAATAAACCATAAAAATGCACAACATGCTTTTTAACTGTCCAAACATGGATTAAACACAAAAAATTGAGATTTAAAGCATTTTTTAATGATAAAAACATATAAAACTTCACATAACACACTTTAAGACAAGATAATCTAGGATCTTATCTTGGTGAGTTAAAACTCAAAGTTTTGAACACTGGTAAGAAACTAAAGTCACCAAAACACGATTTCGTTCGGATGAACGCGAAGCCCTCAGCAAGGATACCAAGGATCGACTTCCCAAACGGTAAGATCTAAACCTAAATCAAGTCGAAAGCTAGAGAGAGGTAGAGCTTTCGAGAGATTTTTCTAGAGAGAAGAGTGAAAACTTGCAAAATAAGCTTTGGCACAAAGATCAAGGCATATGATGTCTTTAAAAAATCTTACGCCCAGCTGTCCGCTCGAGCGAACAGAGATCCGCTCAAGCGGTCCCCCATCGACCCAACTCTCGGCTACAAGACCATTTGAGCGAATATAGCTCTGTTTGAGCAGTCATCGCTAGGTGAAAACTTGAACGAAAGACGCATGACCAAGCTCGCGCATGCATAATACATATAGAAACATGCTATTCTAAAATGATTAAGGCAATAACCAACACATCGATTAAACATATGAAAATAAAATAGAATCAGGTCTCATAGAACACTAGAAGCTGGCAGGGCTATTACAACCCTTACCTGTACTAGAATGGATGTGGGAGAAAATTACTATGGATTTTATGGTTGGGTTACCATGATCACCCAAGGAAAATGATACTAATTAGGTAATTATAGATAGATTGCCAAAGTCATCATAATTCCTACCAATCAAAATGACATCCCCTATGCATAGGTTCGCACAACTTTACATTAATGAGATCATTAGTTTACATGGGGTACTAGTTTCAATAGTATCGCATAGGGATTCGCGTTTCACGCCTAGATTCTGGCTAAGTCTGCAAGAGGAGTTGAGAACTACATTGAAGTTTAGCACGGCATTCCATCAGCAAATCGATGGCCAGTCAGAAAGGACTATTCAAACCTTATAAGATATACTTAGAGCATTCATTCTAGACTTTACCGAAAGCTAAGAAGAACATTTGTCATTAATCGAATTTGTGTATAATAATAATTTTTAATCGACAATAAAGATGGCCCCTTACGAAGCATTATATGGCAAAAAGTGTCGAAGCCGCACGTGTTGGGAGGAAGTCGGGGAAATAAAACTACTCGGCCCCAAAATTGAGTAAATCACCACCAACTAGGTAACGTTGATGTTGGAGGCAATACTGTCAAGATCATTATTTTTGTAAACGATTTTTGGTAAAAATTAACTGGACGAGCAAATGCCGAAACAAGCTCTAGATAAAACTTTTGACGTCGAACGATCAAAATAAAATCCGTGCAACCAAAGTTAATTTAGAAGAATGCCTTTAGTTGATTTATTCTTCAACTTCGATTTGATTCTGAGTTGAAACTTTTATAAGATCTTCTACCATATTCTTTTACGCAATCCTCAAGCGTAGTGTGGGCTACGAACTATCGAGAACTCGTACCGGCAGAACATAGATATCTTTCGTCTTGAAAGACAAAACATATGATATATGATGATTTAAAACTGGTTCAACCTACCCACATATATATAGGGCTACAGTAGGGACTTGAGGAGTAATTATAAGTAAGACTTCCAATGGAACACAGACACCTACCAACGGTTTTCTGCAATTATGGAAAGACTGCGGTTTCTACAATTTTCATAAAATACTGAATTATAATTCACACTACTAAAGAACTATAATTGCACTATGACCCATAATTTCAAGACCTTCTTGCATTAAGCTCCTGTTATCAAATGCTTATCATTTCTCCCCACGTTAAAATTCTCGATACCTGCCAATTAAATTTAATTGCTGACAATTTAATTTAATTAGTATCTTTATATTCCTTAAGCCCTTCCGCTTAACTTATTTGACCGTCAGATAATCAAATCCACCTGGAGGGTTTGGTTCGGTCAAAACTTATAAACTTCCTTAAGGAGGTATCGTCAATCCCGATTTATTGGGACGTGAATTCCGTCAATAATTAATATTTACCATATAAATAATTCTGATATCCAACTCACCGAAAATATAGACCCACATAAGATCAAACCCTCTAATTAATCAAAATAACGAATGTTAAATATATACAAATAAATAATTATTTTAGGATTAAGATGATAATCACTATTCATAATAATCTTGGGGTGTGAATTAATTTATATAGTCAGTATAAAATTAATTACCCAAAATGTTTCGTTCAATACACACAAAGTGTACTAGCACAGAGAGTCGGAATAATAGTCGATACTATTATATGTTCCCTGTAACCAAGACAAGCCTACTAAAATTCAGTATTACAGTCGTACCGATGTTATGTCTATTTCCATCTAAACTGTGAACATAAATGTCACACCCCTAACCCCGGATCACGTTAACTCCACTTAAGAACTCAACGTTACCAAATCACCGAGGAGACTTTTTCTTTAAAACCCTATTTATTGTCGGAACCTCCTTTAAAGAAAGATACTAGAATGTAATTGGTTTCAAAGGAAGTTCCTTTCTTAAACTTTAAAATCTAAGTAAATTTCTTAAAAATTTCGAAAGAGTCTCCTCTATTTTTTGGACTATCCCAAATTTACCTGTCAAACCCAAACTCAAATCACAAGATATATATACTCAGGCACTGCCTAGATTTCAACTCTCAAACATAATCAAAACTATTACACCCATTCATTTCCATCTACATCTCAATTATACCAATTCCCAAAGAAAATTAAACCATGCAAGCTTAAGCTACATAATAATTGACATCATCCACTTCCTATTTACTGTATTCATCTCCATGCGACTTAAATTATACATAAGTCTCACCAGATATGCATTCTGATTACATTTATCCAATATAATCTCATTGTTTCTTTGTAGTTTGAGCAAATATATATGATTACATCTATGCATCAATATAATGAAATTTCCTTCCTTCTTCCAATGCGTTCTTGAAGATCCGAATCCTTACTTACTCTTCTTTTATCAACACCTGTAAAAAGTTGAACACATACAACCTGAGCCGAAGCTCGTAGGATAAGACTAATAAAAGTGCAATGCATGATTTGCGAGGTATAAGTGAATATGCGTTTGTATGCAACAACTTAAAAATATTTTTCATAACCGAGTTAAAATTCATACTTATTTTAAATTTAAAAGTGCCATCTATTCATTCTTATTCTATTTCCTGAAACCCATTAACCCTTTCTATCATTTCACCTTCTTTAGCATCATATTTCCTTTTCTTTTAGTACTCAAATTCATGAAACTCGTTACTCACATTTATTAATTTAATTCATCACATTTCCCATGAGGTTAAAGATTCATACTTTATTCATTCCATTTCCAATTTCTCTTTGATTAATTACTGAATACTATTTTCCCTTACCGTTAACTTTTTCTTCAATTTATCAGTTATTTATCCACATTTTTATTTTCTTGGTTCGTTATCCAAGATTTAGATTTACATTCTTCTTCTAAAATTGCTCATTTCTCTGTCTATCTCTTCATTCTTATTAGCCTTCTTATTCATCCTAATTCAATGGTTGACATTCTTATATTTTCGTTATTTTCTTCTGTTGACATAAATTACAGTTTTCCTTTATCTTTCTTTAGTTATCACATTCATTCTCATTTTCTTTTTAATAATTTATTAAATACCAACGTATGCTTGGTTATTTTAAAACCATTAACTTTCTTTTCAGTTCATTAATTCATTATCCATAGTTACATTTCATTTCATTAATCCAATACTGAACCGACGTCAGGTACAGCTTATAGAAACCCCTCACTATTCTCCCAATAGGCTACGCAAAGCTATTGGGTAATAGATAGGTCTATAACTCATCACGACAACTGCCTTTTTCGATTTCTCTGAGGAACACCGATGGGTAGGCAATCCATGCACACCTTTTCGAGGACTAACCCGATGGGTAGGGTACCTTACTTGCACAAATTTTCAATTTTTCACCGTGGAGCTAGTCAAGCCCAACTTATGACATCCATATCAATCATCCTCGATTCAATATTTGATTTTCCAAATTAATATTTATTAATAACCAGGAGTCCATCTCCCAATTCATTTTCACAATCACATTATTTTCCTTCTCATTCACAATTGCGACATTATTCTGTTTCTAACTTTGTATCATCAAGTTCCAAATCAAACTTTGTAGCGTTTCTTTTTATATCACAAATTCATCAAAACACAGCGTTCATGGAATTACAAGATTCAAACTTATTTGTTAAACAAATTTAACTCGTGAATAAATCATAACTTTCACAACTATTCACCTTTCTTACTTACGTCACAAATTAAATTTAAAATCTTCAAGCAAACAAGTTATAATACTCTCATTTAATCTCCTCGTTTCATTCATCATTAGAGTATTCTAATTTTCACCATAGAATTCCAATTATGAACGTGTCAAAGTCTCATATTTCATCAATTTAACTTATTTATTCAAGTCAAGTTAATAATATTTGAAGTCTTAACATTTCACAACTATCTCATTATAACTATGTTAGACAATCTTAGTTTTAATATTCCTTATTCCAATACCACAACACAAACCTCAAACACAAACTTCTTATGGCTTTATCTATTCTTTAATCTCATTTAACCAACCAAACTCTCACATTATCTTAACAAAACTTTATTTTTGATTCCCCTTCAAGTCTTTCCAACATAAGTCTTAAGTCACGTTCTATATCACTACCCCTTTTTTGTATAAATTAAATAAAGCTCAAGATGTATGAATTCAAAAGTTTCAAACCAACTTTATTAGTTCAATTCAAAAGTTCCCATTATAATGCTCCATTTACACTTTATTGGTTCAATTGTTACGAAAGTGTTCACCAACTCATATTTTAGAAATAAGTTTCACTCTTAAGCCGTTAAAGAAAAGAGACATTTAATTATTTGATCATCAATTTTCATGATAGGGGGTTTCAAACTTTACGTACTTCAAAAGTATCCAAATTTCCATATTCACATTTATCCTTCCTTAAGAAGACGTACTAAGGAACCTGTAAGATTACTAGGTTTAGCACAATTCCCTTACTTCTTTCACATGAATTGTGAATTTGACTCACTAGGAATATATCTATCATTTCAAGAATTTTCCCAGGTTTCTCATTTAAATTAGAAATTTTACTTTCAATAATTAACCAACGAATTACTAGGCTCCAATCTATCATATTATTTCATTTATTAAGCAATCAATTCATCAAGTCATAAATTTAAACTAAGGTTAGCTCTCCTAAGTTTGGGTTTAACAAATTAAATCGCTTATTCAACACAATCTCAAGCTTCCTGACCTCAACTACCCTCATTACTCCAATCTCACAATAAAGCTCTAATTCCATAATATTAAGCTACTCAATTCAAAAGTCTATGGGAAATGTTTATTTTATAACTAGAAGGTTAGAGTTTTATCTATCAAGTTTATAAGAGATCATCAGAAATCAACACAAATCAAATCAAGGCACTTAAACTAGTCAAAATCCTACCTCATTGAGCGATAAGCCCTGAAATTTTGCCCAATTTCTGAAATCCTAAGTTCGGCTCTCTTGGGATTTGACTCCTCGATGCTTCAATCGCAATGCTCTCTTGGCAAGATACTCAAATTTGGAACGACATCATCCAATTTCATGTTTAAGTTGTTCAATTTCTCAAGAGAAGATTGACCCTATGTTTAAGCTCCATAACCATGGCGGAAAGAAAAACACCCGAATAAGAAAAAGATAAGGGACGATGCCGAATAGAGGTTTCGGCCCCTTCTTGGGAGAAACCTTCGAATCCTTTCTACCAGGAACAAAGGTAACATCAATCTTTAATCCATTATTTGATCCACAAATGAACTCTTCCTCGTTCCTGATCGAGCCATTAGGGCCTCCCATCTTCATGCGAACATCGGACGTCCCAACATTGCGCCACGCGACGCGAAGCATGATTGGAGCGCAATTCTTGCAAGAGATGAAAGCGCGGAGATCTTGACGAGCCTTGTCAATTTGCCTCAGGTACTCTGTGTCGACTACCGGCATTACCATCGGAACTCTCTCTCTCTCTCACTCGAAACTTTGGGAATTGGATACGGCGCAATGAAGATGACGAAGAAGAAGAAGGTACTGACGGTTGGGGGTTTCGGGTATGATTTGGGGGGTGGAGAAAACCCATCTTTTATGCTTTTCTCTTCTCTCTCGATCTTTCTCTTTCTGTGTTTTCCTCGTAGCTTCTCAGCTTCGGCTAAGAAGCTTTCTCATTTTTTTTTTGGAAAAATCTCTCACAAATGCATATTTTTGATAATATTTATACTTTAACTAATAATTTTATTTTACCTATGTTAAACCATTAATTTAATTGAATAAATAATTTATTTAAATCGTCATTATAAAATTAATAACCTATTAATATCTTGAGTTCTCACACATGTCAATAGCGTATAACGAATCATTTCCATTAATTTAATTATTTCAAAAATAATTACTCAAAATAAAAACGTGTCGGGTCACTACAATATAACTTATATTCTGCAAGAACCTAAAATTTGATCTTCTATGCGTAAGACGCACTCTACACATCAGATTAAATACTATATAGAATATTAGACATCCATGCATATCAAAAAAATGATATACATATATTGCTCATAAAAATTCTCATAAAATAAAAATAATTAATTTTATTAAAAATAAAATTAAATACTAAAAATATATATTTTAATATACAAACCCTAATAATCTCCCACTTATACTCAAAATTATGCTACTATACATCTGACTCCCATGCCCTCTACATAACTATCAAAAGTCTTATATAGTAAGCTCTTTCTAAAAGAATTTACGAGGTTGTCTCCTGATGTAAGCTCTATGTCCGACTGAAAATTTGAGTTTATGTACCTCAAAAGTACTAGACAGTCTGCCTAGTAAACTAACATATAATCTTTAGTCCTTTTTAGGTACTTGATTATATTCTTTATTGCAGTTCAATACTTATGCCCTAGATTAAACTGATATTTGCTAACCATGCCAACAACAAAGTAGATGTTGGGTCTACTGCAAAGCATAGCATGCACAAGGCTTCCTACTGCTGAAGTATCAGGAACCACATTCATCTTCTCGATCTCATTAGGTGTCTTAGGATACTGATTCTTGGATAGAGTAATTCTATGTCTGAAAGGGAGAACTCCTTTCTTAGAATTCTTCATGCTAAAATGAGCAAGGATATCATCGATATACTTTTCTTGTGATAAGCCCAACATCCTTTGTTTTTAATCTCGCATAAGCTCGATCCCAAAGATGTGACTGGCTTCTCCCAAATTCTTTATATCGAACTGCCTATGTAACTATACTTTAAATGTAGATAATACCCCCACATCATTTCCGATGAGCAAGATATCATCTACGTAAAGTACTAAGAAGATCACCACGCTTTCGTTATGCTTCTTGTACACACAGAACTCATCCGGACTTTGATCAAAATCATAAGACTTTATAGCTTGATCAAATTGAGTGTTCCAAGACCTCGATACCTACTTAAGTCCATAAATGGATCTCTTAAGCTTGCACAACATGTGCTCTTGGCCCTTTGCAATAAATTCGTCTGGTTGTATCATATAGATACACTCGTCAAGACTTCCATTAAGAAAAGATGTCTTGACATCTATTTGTTAAATTTCATAATCGAAATGAGCGGCAATGGATAAGAGAATCCGGATAGACTTATGCATGACTACTGGTGAAAAGGTTTTCTCATAATCGATCCCTTCTTTCTGAGTGAACCCTTTAGAAACAAGCCTACCTTTGAAGGTTTTAACCTTTCCATCTATTCCTCTCTTCTTCTTGTAGATCCACTTGCATCCAATAGATTTTATCCCTTTAGATGGTTCTATAAGTTCTCAAACCTGATTGGAATACATAGATTTCATCTATGAATTCATAGCCCTTTGTCAAAGATCTGCATTTTTGTCTTGTAGTGCTTCATTGTAGTTACAGAGCTCGGTATCTAATTTTGCTGGGATCTTGTCATACGACTCTTCCAAGAATATATACCGATTAGGTTGATGAACAACCCTCCCACTATGACGAGGCACTACATATGTCTGTGTGCTTGCAGTTAGAGGCTGTGCAGAATCTAAACCCTGTGCATTAGCACTCTATTCTTGATTTGCATCTGTCTCGATAATCCTCCCACTACGACGAGGTAATAGACTATCAGTGACTTGTGGTTCATTTTTCGTTCTACTGCTATTGGGCTGTGATCCATAATATAATCATCTTCCAAGAATCGAGTATTGGTGCTAACAATGACCTTCTAATCCTTAGGGTTATAAAATAGACCACCCTTTGTTCTCTTGAGATACCCTAAAACAAATCAGGTAAACTTGAATAGCTCATCATAGATCTTATTATCTCTATAAGAGCCTTATTCCTTATTTATGCTACATCGTTCTCCTATGGAGTGCCAAGTGCAGTCAACTGGAATGTAATCTCCTTTGATGATAAGTAGTCCTTAAACTCTTCAAAGAGGTATTCTCCACCACGGTCAAATCGTACTAATTTGATACTTTTATCCAGACGCTTCTTTGCCTCCGCTTTGTATTCTTTGAATTTCTCAAAGTATTCAGACTTACAGTACATTAGCAAAATGTATCCATACCTTGAGTAGTTATTAATGAAACTGACGAAATACTCAAAGCCGTCTCTAGCCCAGATTTTTATAGAACCACACATATCAGAATGAACCAGCTCTAATGGTTCTTTAGATCTATAGCCTTTGGTCGAAAAGGGCCTTTTGGTCATCTTACCCTCTAAGCAAGATTCACATACTAGAAATGCATCCACTTCCAACGAACTCAAAGGTCTATCTACTACCAGTTTGTTTATCCTTTTTAGATTAATATGATCCAAGCATAAGTGCTAAGGAAACGTTTGGTTTCATTAAAGAAGGAAACTTTCTCTTATATGGTAAAGTAGGTATGTTATTCATTTTAGTTAGTTGCAGTACAGGAGAGATAGGAGATACAACATGCAGATTATCCACTAATGTACCTGAACAAATAAAATATTTACTTTTCATCATAACGACAGAGTCACCAAAATGAACAAAATATTTGTCCTTTATTAAACTCGAGATTGAAAATAAATTTTTTCTAATCGAATGTACAATAAGACAATCTTTTAAAAGTAGTATCCTATTTCTACTAAAACTAATATTGACATCTCCTACTGCAACTGCTGCCACCCTTGTTTTATTACACATGTGCATGTAGATTTTTTCATTACTAAGCTGCTTGGTTTCAACAACCAGTCAACAGAAATTACCTTATTTGTTCTGCTTACTAAGAAAAATTGGACATTTCTTTTTCCAATGCCTAAACAGGTTACAGTAATAGCACTTGCCTCTCGGCTTCTTCACACCAGCTTTTGGTCCGTTAACTGCTTTTAAACTTGTGTTTCCCTGTGTCTGAATATTTTTCTTCTTCTTACCTTTCGATTTAGAGGAAGAACCCTTCTCAGCCACATACACAGAACCCGGCTTCCTAAGAACACCCTCGGCTGCTTGAAGTTCCTTAAGAAGTTTTGCCAGTGAGTAGTTGAGCTTATTCATAGAATAGTTCAGGCAGAACTGCTTAAAGCTTTTAGGCAGTGACTGGAGTATAATATCGACCTGGGTTTCCCGGTCAATTTCAGCTCCAATGATCTCCAATTCATTTAGAAGACTGATCATCTCTAGAACATGATCCCTAACTGGTGTACCTTTAGCTATGCTTGCATTCATTAGAGATCTCATGGCCACCTGCCTAGCAGCACGATTTTGATCCCCAAACATTTCTTTGAGGTTCATATCATGTCATAGGCACTGGGCATAGACTGATGCTGATGCTACAAAACATTTGACATTAAAGCCAAAATGCAACAGTGAACCATCTGATCAACTTTCTGCCACTTCTGATGGGCCTGGGTTTCCCTTTCGGTAGCCCCTTCATTAGGTACTAGTGGACATATCTTAGTTAAAACAAACTTGTAATCTTTAGCAGTTAATACAATATCCAAGTTTCATTTCAAGTCAACATAGTTTGGTCTCGTAAGTTTGTTTTCTTTGAGAATAGAAGCTAGGGGATTGAAAGCCATTTTAATCATGAGAATCACATAATTAAAATAACGTTAATTATGACGAGCAAAACTTGAAATTCATTTTAATTTAGTACCTTCTACCATTTTAAAAGTAATTCGCCAGCAGCCTGGTAACCGAAAATAACATGCCACAATTGGTGGACGTCCATTATCCTTTATAAGACCAGGTCAATTCTTTTTAATTTTATTATCTAAAAAACTGATCATGCCAAGTAAAATTAAATAGCTAACATAGTTTCGGTCTAGTATATAATAGCAGTGACTCAGATGGAGATGATACTATAATATACAGCTAAGTGTTAACCATCACCTAATTCCAAATTTATCACTTCGCAATGAACCATTTAGATGGAGAAATGATCCACGCTAACAATTATCCAGAATTATCTCTAAATGTAGTTTGTACTGGCGATACCACAATTAATCTATCTGATGGGAAGGAAGGCCTTATTGCCAACATGCATGGTTTAATTACATCGCCTACAAACTTGTGATGAAGACCGCGAAATTTATCTGTAAATAAATTCTCTCTCCCACTTAGATTTTTAAAAATATTTTTGAATGTTATAAAACTCCGTTTAATTAAAATAAATTTATTAATTTCAAAAGTCACATGATCTGAAAGAATCAAACATCTTTCTGTGTACACGATTCCAAAGATTTTGGTTTATCAAACCATCTTTTCATGTTTAAATGTGTGACAAATAAAATTTAATAAATTCATAATTTTTTCTTTTGCTTTTCAGCTAAAATAGTGATTAAAGATATTTTTTTAATTTTTCGTTTCACATTTTTTGAAAAATAATAATTTATTTTGATTAAATATTTTTTTATTTAATTAATTCAAAATTCAGAATTAATTTCTACGTTTTTCTAAGATATCCAATTTTTTTAAACAAAAAAATCATATTAAACGTGATATTTTATAAAAAATAAAATATCTAAAGTTTTTTTATTTAATTAAAATTAATTAATAAAAAAACTTAATTTTATTTTTTATTACAAAATGTTTTAATTAAAATTAAATATTCAAATTAATTAAATTAACATGATAAATAAAACTAATATATATCATCCACGCAGTTAATAAAAATTAAATGCAAGATATATAAAAAAAAATATTTCAATTTTATTATCGAACTGAAACTCTTCTCTTGTTTAAGATAAGTTTTCAATCTTTCTGTTACCGTAGAATTCGACTACAACTAGTTACTAAATAATACCAAATCACCAAAACAGTATTCGAATTGGCTCCACAAAACAGAAACCGCTGTTTGCTAGCTGTTTGTAAATCACTGCGCCATTGTTTGTGTGGAAAAATAATACCACTCTTTCCTTCATTGGAACCAGCGCTGTGTTTGGCGCAACTGTTTGGAACGGAAATCCGCAGCAACTTTTTACTGAATTTTGCATCAAACAGGGAAAACGGTGGCTATACTGTTGTGCGCAGTGCTTCATACCAGTGCTGACCTTACTGCTACGTTGGAAAAGCACTAAAGTGCGCTTGCTGAGTTGTAAACCGGCGCTGCTTCTGTTTTGGGAACCGCTTGTTGTTTGCGCTTGGGATTGCTTGTGTTTAGGCTGCGTTTGGAAACTGTTTCGGCTGATGTGTTGCGAAACAATCTACAAAACAGCACCACAGTGTTTTGTGCCAAACCACTGCTGTTTGATGGTGCTGCTGTGTTGGCATTTAAATCACTACTGTTTGGAGCTGGAACACTCCTGATTTGCCTACAAAGTCAAACACAGTCTTCTTGTGTTCGAAAAACAGTGTTAAAGTTTTGAAAATAGCAGCTAATCCGCTGCTTTCGAAAAACAGTCTTGAATTCCAATTTGTTTCCGGCGCCGCTGCTTGATGATGTTCTCACAGTGTTCTTCGTTCTTCTTTATTTTTTTATTTTATTTTGATAATTAAAAAAATTAAAAATTAAAAAATAATTTTTGCATTAATTCTATGCCTTCGTAGAGTTCACAATCAATCTACCACAATTAACCCTCATGATTAAAAAAATGAATCATCATCCACTCATTCAATCAAATATAAAAAAAATAATGATCATAAAACAGAGATTTAAAACTCCTGCAAAACAAAGTTAGTAACAGTTCTAAAACTATCCGACCCCGATAACCGTAAATAAAAAACAAAATAGCTCTAATACCAATTGTTTGAGGTAATACTGCCAAGATCATTGTTTTTGTAAACGATTTTTGATAAAAATTTAATTAGATGGGCAAACACCGAAACAGGCGTCAGATAAAACTTTTGACGTCGAACAATCAAAATAAAACCTGTGCAACCAAAGTTAATTTAGAAGAATACTTTTTGTCGATCTATTTTTCAACTGCGATTTGATTTCGAATTGAAACTCTAGTAAGATCTTCTACCGTATTCCCTTACGCGATTCTCGAACGTAGTGTGGGTTACGGACTTCGAGTACTCGTACCGACAGAACCCAGATATCTTTTGTTTGGAAAGACAAAAAATATGATATATGATGATATAAAACTGGTTCAGCCTACCCACGTATATATAGGGATACAGTAGGGACCGGGGAGTAATTGTGAGTAAGACTTCTAATGGAACACAGATACCTACGAGCGGTTTCTGTAATTATGGAAAGACACTGCGGTTTTTGTAGTTTTCATAAAACACTGAATTATTGTTCACACCACTAAAGAACTATTATTGCACTCTAACCCATAATCTCAAGACCTTCTTGCATGGAGCTCCTGTTATTAAATTCTTACTATTTCTCCCCACGTTAAGATTCTCGATACCCGTCAATTAAATTTAATTACTAATAATTTAATTTAATCGGCATCTTGATAATCCTTAAGCTCTTCTGCTTAACTTATTTGATCGTCGGGTAATTAAATTCACCTGTAGAATTTGAGCTAGTCAAAACTTATAAGCTTCTTTAAGGGGTATCGTCAATCCCGATTTATCGGGACGTAAATTCTGTCAATAATTAATATTTATCACATAAATAATATCACTATCTAACTTACCAGGAATATAGACCCATATAAGATCGCACCCTCTAATTAATCAAAACAATGAATATTAAATATATGCAAATCAATAATGATTTTATGATTAAGTGGATAAGCGCTATTCATAATAACATTGGGGTATGAATTAATTTATATAGTCAGTATAAAATTAAATACCCCAAATGTCCAGTTTAATACACACAAAGTGTACTAACACAGAGAGTCGGAACAATAGACGACACTATTATCTGTTTCTTGTAACCAAGGCAGGCCTACTAAAACTCTGTACTACAATCATACCGATAGTATGCTTATTTTCATCTAAACTGTTAACATAAAACTTATATTCTACAAAAGCCTAAAATCTGATATTTTGTGTGTAAGCCGTACTCTACAAACCAGATTAAATAATATACAGAATATCATGCATCTATACATATCAAAGAAATAATATACATACATTGCTCACAAAGATTCTCATAAAATGAAAAAATTAATTTTGTTAAAAATAAAATGAAATACTAAAAATATAGTTTTCAGTATACCAACCCTAAAAGTTGATTCGAGGAAGACTGAAGCAATCTCAGGATAGACAAAAAAGTTATGTGGATAAACGAAGACGTGATTTGAAATTTAAAGTTGGGAATCGCGTGTTCTTAAAAATATCACTGTGAAAATTTAGTGAGATTCGAGAAGAAGGGAAAACTAAGTTCCCGCTATATAGGGCCATACGAGATCGTTGAAAAGAATTAAACGTATAGCATATAAATTGGCCCTACCTCCAGAATCGTCATGATTACACGACGTATTCAACATCTCTTTGTTGAAAAAGTACATGCCAGACCCTTCTCATGTTCTAACAGTACAACCTGTCGATCTCAATCCCGACCATACGTATGAAGAAAAGCCAGTGCAAATACTAGATAAGAAGGAGCAAGTTTTGCAAATTAAAGTTATTCCCTTAGTAAAAGTATTGTGGCAAGGCCACTCAGTTGAAGAAGCTACATGGGAGCAAGAAGAAGATATGTGAAAGAAATATTTGCATTTTTTTGAATATGGTACGTAAATTTCGAGGGTGAGATTTCTTAAAATAGTGTAGATTGTAATAACCCATACCCTAAAAAGTAATAAAAATATGACACGTGACCAACTTAAATTTTTGACTCAATTAATTTAGATTCTCGAAATAATGTAGTATTCGAAAATTTGTTAGCAAATAAGTCTAAAACGAAATTTCTAGCAAAACCTTGTAAATAAATTCTAAATCAGAGGTAAATAGCAAAATTCGCAAAATTTTGATAATCACAAAAATCAAAAACTTATAGTTATAAAATTTTCTTTAAAAATTCGTCGACACGATAATTCACAAAATAGCATTAAAAGTTTATATTAATTTTTGAAAATTTTTATGAGAACAAAAGTTTACATCCAAAAAATTATGCAGTACGAATTGTGCAGAACTGTTAACGTGGCACCCACGTGTCAAGTTATTAACACAAAATTCCCATAATGTCTTAAATCGGTGGAATGGATGAACTAATCGTAAACCGGATTGGATAGGCAACAAATACAAACACAATTCCCATTTAACAACAAAAGAAGAAAAACCAAATGAAAAGAAAAGTGTTAAGCAAGAAAAAGGGAACTTGATAAGAAAAATAAAAGGAAACCAGAGAGATAAAATTCTTTGCTGGCAAGAGGAAACAAAAAGCAGAGAAGTGAGCACTCGATGCTTCTCACGCTGCGACCTCATCGCCGGTGCACTCAACCTCCACGCTGAAAATCACAGACAACGACAACACCGCCTTTTCGCCTCTCAGTAAGCACTCCTAGTCCTCTTCTTTCCATTTATAGCTGATGTCTTCTCTTTTCTAGCAATATTGGCACTAGAGTTTCCCCCATTCTTGGCCCCATCCCCCCTGTATTTCCTTAACTGAGTGTTTTTCATCCGAAGAAGTTTTTGCAATCTCTCTTCGTTGGAGCCTTTCGTTTTGATTTGCCCCTATTTTGAAAAAATTTGCTCAAACACCTTCGGTTTTGTCCGCTTCCTATTACCACTCATTCGGATAGGAACCAAGGATTACCCTCAGCCCATTGACTCTGACTTCAAGAGGACCGCCTCTACATCTCGAGAGGGTGGAGGGGAGACCTCCTCACCTAGGCATTGCTTGGATCACTCCAAGGGGTTCGCCACTGAGCTCATAGTGTCTTCCATTCGCATCTTCAACCTTAAGTGTCTCCTCGAGAGCTACCTTATCCCGGTCACTGTTCGCCATAGACTCCCTTCTTCTAAAGAGAGGTCTTGTTCATTTTTTCATGAGAGGTGTACTTCTTTGAGAATGACTTCTCTATTGGTTTTCGTCTCTTCTTCTCCCGAGTCGTGAGGGAGCTTTTATCATTTATGGGTTTATCACCTAGTCACCACATCCCAAATGCTTGGTGCATGCTCCTCGGATGCATTATCCTTTGGGAGGAGTTTAACCATGCGGAGCATCATCTAATAGTGGAGAAGTTCCTCCACTGCTACAGACTTAAGGAGAAGCAGCCAAAGTGATACTTCTTTCAGTCTTGCATTGAAGATTGGGCCCTCAGTCACGGGTGCTCGTCATCCAACAAATACTGGAAAAATAAGTTTTTCTTTGCCTTTGGTGAGGGATGGGAGCTCCAAAGTTGGAAGAAAATGGGTCCCCGTGTCCCTAGGATCCAGAAGATATGGGGTGATCCTCAAAGCATCTCTTTCAAACCCAAGATTAGTTCCGAGGCTAGAGACCGAGTGGAGGAAGCCAGGGCGTATTCAAACAGAACTTGTGCCCACCTGGTCGTGCCCGAGAAGCTTAGTACCTTTCTCTTGGCCCCCCCAGTCTCTAGTGAACACTGTTTTCTTTTCAACAATTTATCTTTTACTATTTATTATCACTGGCTAATATCTTCACTTTCTGTTTCAGGTATGCCAAAAAAAGTTGACACGGCCTTAATGGCCAAGATTCGTGCTCACACTACTACCGAGTCCGAGGCTCCCCTTCCCAAGAAGCTGCGTCTGGTGAAGGGGAAATGGTTGCCCTCCTCTCTGCACGACTCTTTAGTTTCTTCTAAGAAGACGATGGTGGATCTGGAAGAGCCGACCATAGCTGATGACTCCTCCTTATCCTTTGAGGGTGCTTTATCTTTTTTTTGGATAATTAAATGTGTTATAAAAGAAAAAAATAAAGTACACAAATACAAGGGGCATACCCCAGGCCTTACAAATCACCACCAAAATAAAGTAAGAAGCAACCAAAAATAGGCTTTAGGCTTAGCCATAACCAACCAACAATAAACAAAACAAACAAGGCCTTACACATTCAAAACAAAATTGGCAAGAGAACGATGCCTTGACCACAACAAATTAGTCATGCTTCGTCCCTACCATCCCATTTTTTAAGGCACCCATTCCTCCAGTCTCAGTCTCGGTCCTTCCATCGACCAGTTCAGCAATCCCCCTAGTCTTTTGACTCACATCGAGGTGGCCTGTCAACGAATGTAGCAGTTTTTAAGTGACGATGGGGAGGTGCTGACCCCCATTACCACTAGCTAGGTTGCCAAGGATTTACTAATGGATCTCTCTTGGGTTTGTTCCTCCTCTATAACTTATCATATCATGATTTTTTTATATACTCATATTTGCACTTCTGCAACTTACCTTGTATTGGCTTTGTAGGTATGTGTCCGAACGGTGCCTCTTTCCTAGCGCTGCCATGTGCAAGAAGTGAGCCTTTGGAATAGTGCCACTTAGCTGGCCATTCTACAAAAGGAACAGTCTGGTTATGCTAAGAATTTGGAGCGGCTCAGGGAGGAGACAATAGTAACGCTGAACGAGAAGGATGCCAAGCTAAAGGAGACCAAGGAGAAGCTCGCACTGGCTAAAGGGAGGATAGAAAATTTGGAGGCTGAGGTGGTGGCCGCCAAGAGATTGGAGGACTCTAGCAACGGTCAGGTGCTAGAGTTGATGGCCCAATGTGGCGCCAAAATTTTGGGATTTTTAAATGGTAAAAAATATAAGAATTCAAAGGATGTTTTGAAAAATATTTTAACACCTTGAAAGCCAAAATTTGAAAACTCCTTTTGTTGAAAATAGAGTCACAACTTGATTTTTGAGAAAAATCAAGAAAAAAATGGCTACTGATCTTTAAAATGTTTAACCAGAGAAAAAGGATTCGAGGGCTAAGGTACAAATCATGAAAGGTGCTAGGCACCCTGTTTGCCCAACCGTAAGGTTGGCCTCAGCTAATTATCATTGATTTTTAATAATATTTCTCAAATGCATACAAATAAAAAAAATAGAGGCAAAGAGTGATCATTTAAAATTAAATATAAAAAAAATACATTGCATATGTATATAGAATACCAAAATAAAGCAAATAAGAAAAGAAATTCTAAGTCCTATGGCATTCAATTTTTTAACTAAATGATACATGGAGTACACCCTCATGTAATGATTTAAATAAAAGAACAAAAAATAAACTAGAATCATTAAGTTCAAATTATACTAAAAATAAACATGAACCAATATCTAAAAATACCGAAGAATATCTAAAAATACCTAAGTTAATCTAAACATGCTTTCAAATGAATTAAACAAAACATTCTCTAAAACTATCATGTTCAACAAATTGTACAAAGGTAACTAAAATGAAAAAGATGACAAGAGAACACCTAAAGATTAAAGAAAAAAGAAATGAAGAAATAAATAAAAAATTTACATAAGAAATTTGAGCTAAAATAAAAGATTAAAAAATGCTATTAAACTAATAAAAAAATCTAACTATTTACATTTTATATTTAAACGAAAAAGAGAAAAGAAAAAGATAACAAAAAAGAGTTAAATTACTATAAGAAGAGAAAACTATACTAATATAAAAAAAATGAAAACAAGTTTAAAAGATTTTTTTGTGAATTTTGAGTTTAACAAAATGAAAGAAAAGAAAAATAAAATAAGTACTATGAAAAGAAAATAAAACCATCATTAAGAGAAAAAGAAAAGAAGAAAGAAGAAAAAAAATAAAGCTAACAATAAAATAATAAAATAAAATAAAATGCTAGTAAAAGAACATTAAACTAATGCTAAAAGGGAAAAAAATGGTATATTAAAAGAAAAAATAAAGCTACATTAAAAGAAGAAGAAAAGAAAAATAAATAGAACATTACAAGAAAATTAAACTAACATTAAAGGAAAAGAGAATGAAAATGGAATATTAGTATTAAATGAATGTAATATTGACAATTACAACCGTATGTATGTAAGTACTTGGATTATAACAATAACGATATCGTTTAGTCGTATTGCTAAATTATATTAGTACTAATCAATGAATTAATAAGCTTAATGCAAGTAAGCAGATAAACAAAACTAGTAAACTAAATAAGTTAAAACTTGAATTCGAACATAAATATAGCAACTATAAGCAATGTAGTTAACATAAAACAATCAAAGGGGTAGAAAATGGAGTTAAAAGAACCGGGGATTCAATCAAAGTACCTAGATTGCTAAAGATTCCTCGAGTCGGGGAATGGTAATGGGAAATTCGTTCCTCGAGCAATGATCCAAGCTAAGGTTTCAGAACATCTAAATTGGGGGTTCGGCTCTCGGTACTTCGACAGGGTTTCGGCGTCAGGACTCGGGATTGCTCAGTGACTTGGCAGAGCTTCTCTCTTTAAAATTTTGTTTTAAAAATGTATCAGGGGTACGATATTTATAGAATTCCTCAACCAATGAAAGGCTAACACGTTTTGGGACACGTTAGACCATTTAAAGTTGGCGGTCTCCACAAATGAAAAGATTCCAAAGAGTTCTATTGGCGGTCGCCAGGTTGAAGTTGGCGGTCGCCACTTTGGTTAGGGTTTTCAAATGGTTCTATTGGCGGTCGCCATATTGGAGTTAGTGGTTCAAAATGATTTCATTGGTTTGAAAGTCTGATCATTTAGTTCAAAAACCAGGCTTGGATCATTTCTTGAGGATCGTATTGAGGCACAATTCTAATCGTTTTCATCATCGAATTCACCTAAGATTAGGCGGGGTCAAATTGAGTTGTCTATAGTTGCCCCTTTTTGATATAACTTGCATAGCAATACATGATGCAAGTTATATCAAAGATCCAGAGACAACATCTATTTGACTGAGCTATCAATCTTAGTCCACAAACATACAAGCATGCATAGGATGTTGGTCGTACTCGAATTTCCATCGAGCTGTCTACGTACCCCTTTGCTAGGGATCAGAAAAAAATGTAATTCTTGGAGCAAAATGCAAGGATAAGAAACATGATACAAATGCTAACATGACGCAGATGCTGGTATGATCAAATAAATCCTAAAGATCGAACCAAGATCTAAAGGGGGAGGTTCTAAAGGGAACACAAACAAACAAGTCAAAAATCGAGTCAAGATCTAAGAACTCGGTTGGGAATAAAATAATCAACAGGATCGAGTCAAGATCCTAAAAATTAATCCTAACCAGGAAAGCAACAACAAAATAGTTACGTCGGAACAAAAATAATTGAAAGCCGAGTCAAGACTTAAAACTATCCTCATCAGAAAAGATAACAACAAATTAATAGGTTGAATCAAGACCTAAAAATTCGGGATGAAACACGGGATAAAAATAATTAAAAACTAAGTCACATCTTAAAACTAAATTGATTGGGATGAAAATCACGAATTAATAGGTCGAGTCAATACCTAAAATTTCGGGACAAAGTACGGGATAAAAATAATTAAAAGCCAAGTTACGGCTTAAAATTAAATTTATCAGGAGGGCTAAACTACAAATTAGTAGGTCGAGTCAAGACCTAAAAACTTAGAACAAAACACGGGATAAAAATAATTAAAAACCAAGTTACGACGTAAAATAAATTTATCAGAAAATATCACGAATTAATAGGTCAAGTCAATACCTAAAAATTTGGGACGAAGCACGGGATAAAAATAATTAAAAGTCAAGTTACGACTTAAAATTAAATTTATCGGAAGGAAAACCACGAATTAATAGGTCGAGTTAAGATCTAAAAATTCAGGACAAAAGCGGAAAAAAAATAATTAAAAACTAAGTCACGATCTAAAATTAAATTTACCGGAAGGAAAATCACGAATTAATAGATCAAGTCAAAACCTAAAAATTCGGGACGAAAGGGAAATAAAAATAATTAAAAGCCAAATCACGATTTAAAATTAAATTTATCGGGAGAAAACCACGAACCAAGACAACCAAAACAAGTTTGCGAAATTATATATAAGAAAAACACATAATATTTAAAATTATTTTTGATAAACACCCAGGATTTAAAAAAAAAAACACACAAAAAAAGAAAAGGGTTTAAAAATTATTTTTACTAATAAAATATTTTTGAAAACGCACACAAAACAACAAAGATGAAGTCAAAACGCATAAGAAAAAAATAAAATAATCACATAAAATAAACAACAAAAAATAAATAAATAAATACACACACAAACAATAATAAATCCCCAAACAGCCACCCCCAAATCCTCAAAACGTCATGATGGTTCACTGACCTAGCGGTCACCAGGTACGAGGTTCGAGAACATGACATGACGTTTGCCAAGCTGGTGGTCGCCATGCCATTTCCCCTCTAACATGGCGGTCGCCACAGCCAAAACCCTTTGAACATGGTGGTCGCCACGTGGCAGTTCAAAAACCCAGCGATTGCCAATACTAAAGGTGGCGACCGCCACCTCCAGACGCGCATATGGCCCTTAGGCCGCGCAGGTGAGATCACTTTTCTCATTCCACTCTCTCTCTAACTTCCCTTGTGCTCTCGAACTCTCTCCAACTTCTTCTTGCTTTCCTCGTTGCCTTTCAACTCCTTCTTCCTATGGCGGGGCATAACCACCTTGAGGATATCGCGGGTGCCATCCGAGATTCATCCGCGAGTGAGAGCTCTGTCATGGGTACCCTTGGGGGTACATCCACTAGTCTTCCTACTGGCGGGGTCACCACCACTCAGCCTTCCACCATGTTGGGTGCGATGGACGCCCTTGCTCTCGAGGCAGAGCATGCCTCTCGCAATGCCGCTAAGGAGGAGGCACGGGCAGCTGCCAAGGCACAAGCGGCTACAGATGCTGCTGCTGAGGCTGAGATGGCCGGTTTCCTCAATACTCATGCTGGGGAGGGCCATCCAGCGCCTTTCAATCCTCACACTTATGCCCCGTTGCCCCATCGCTTGGTTCCGGGTGGGATGAGGCGTTACGATCCACCTACTGACTCCGTTACTACTGATGGTCTTCTTTAGGAGTCGGACAAGCACATTTCTTGCCAACGCCCATCGGTAAGTTCCCTATCCTTACTGTTTCAATATGAAAGCATGTTTATATGATATATCTCAAACATAGACGCATGCCTAGGATCCCCCATGTGATATGATGATGATATGAAATGATGTGATGACAATGATTTATGTTGATACTTATGATAACTGCTGTGTAATGTTTGAGATCTGGACAAGTAAAACTTAATTTAGGTACTTGTGCAATGAAGTTTTAAAACAGTAGGGACACTAGAGTTAGAGTTTAGATGCAAACAATAAAAGGGTAATTATTTTAGCAAAAATTACAAAAATAAAGGGCTTGACTTTTTCTTTTTTCTTTTTTTAGGAAAAACATAAAAAACTAGAGGATTGATTTTTCACTTTTATTTTTGGAGCTAAACATAAAAAATGTAAGGGGAAATTTTTTTTTGTTTTGTTTTTGGGGTATGAAAACTAAGGAGAGAATTTTTTCAAAAAATCCTAAAAATTAAAATCTAGGGCAAATTTTCAAAAATTACGAACTCTAGAAAATTAATGGGCATTATTCAAAATCTTAGAAAATTACGAAAATTTTTAAAAATCCTAGAAATTTTGGGAAATTTTTTCAAAAATCCTAAAAAAATAAGGAAATTATTTTTAAAAAACTTAAAAAATTAGGAAATTTTTTTCAAAAATCTTAGAAAATTAGGAAAAATTTTACAAAAATCTTAGAAAATCTAGGGGCAATTTTGCAAGAACTTCTAAAAATTAAGGACAACTTTTTTTTTCGGAAAAACCTCGAAAGGGCATTATTATAAAATTGAAGGGGGAGTTTTTTTTATTAATTTTTTTATGTTTTATTAACACAAAATGATAGAGATTTTTCGACGCACCAAGGTTTAGGGTTCCAAGTCTTATAGTAGGACGTGCAGAAACCAAAGGATCGTCACTCACATACGAACCTAGGGTTAAAAGGATTTGCCCGGCACACCAGGGTTTAGGGTTCCTAGTCATCTACCAAGACATGAAAAAATCAAAGGATCGTCACTCACACACGAACGTAGGGTTAAAAGAATTTTCCTAGCGCACCAGGGCTTAGGGCTCCTAGTCTTCTACTAAGACGTGTAAAAACCAAATGATAGTCACTCACACACGAACATAGGGTTAATAGGATTTTCCTGGCGCACCAGGGCTTAGGGTTCCTAGGCTTCTACTAGGACGTGCAAGATTTTTCGGACGTACCAGGGCTTTGGGTACCTAATCTTTAGGACTTGAGGAATTTGCCTGGCGCATCAAGGCTTAGGATTTCTAATCTTTAGGGCTTGAGAGATTTGCCTAGTGCATTAGGGCTTGGGGTGCCTAGTCTTCTAGGGCTTTGAGAGATTTACCTAGTGCACTAGGGCTTAGAGTGCCTAGTCTTCTAGGGCTTGGAGTTTCTAGTCTTCTACTAGGACGTGCAAGGTTTTCTTGGTGCATCAGGGCTTAGGGTGCCTAGTCTTATAGGGCTTGGGAGAATCGAAAGGTCGTCACACACACACGAACCTAAGGTTTTTATTGCTTTCAGCCATTTTCTGCATTGTTTAGTCTGTTCTTATACATCCTCTGCTTATCTTCTTCCATTCAAGCTGGTCACTACATTAAGGGCTTTGGTGGTTCTGCCTTCGGAGAGGTGTTGGAGTGGTATGATGCTCTACATTATCGATCCCTCAGGCATTGCTCGATTTGTACCCTTATTGGGTAGGACGAGCAACTCTGGCTGAGCAGTGGTGGGATACCACCAACACCTTCCATTTCACCACCTTTGAGGCTACACTGACGCCTCTCGACTTTGCACTGATCACCGACCTCCAGGTTGGAGGAGTTCCCATACCGTTTGACCCGTCTGTCGCTCGCTCTGCCGACGCATTGATGTATCTTCTCAGAGCTATGCTAGTACAAATGGACCGAGATCGGGTTCGATACACCTGGTTCTTTGAGCGCTTCCGCCATTTCCATTGCTCGGGGCCCCGCCACTACAAGTGGGTCGCCTGTGGATTTTTTATGTATATGTTTGGTACCTTCTTGTTCTCAAACAAGGAGAACACCGTTCATCTTCATTATCTGGGTGCCTTGGCTCGTCTTGACCAGGTTGCTTCATTTGACTAGGGAGGTGCTGCTCTTTCCACTCTCTTTGGCTTTATAAGGACTCTGACCCAATTTTCCCAAGAGCTCAGCATAGGGGGTACTGGAGGGTTTGGGAGGTATGCTTTAATTTCTGCACATTTGCATTCATTTTATTATTTTCCATCTATTCACTACTTGTTGACATCTTTGCTTTACAGTTGTGGACTTATGAGTTCCTCGGGCTTTATGTCCCGGCGAACTTCCCAAAAAACCCTCTAATCATTCCATGCATGGCTAGGTGGTCCGGAGGCCTGAAGGGGAAGAGGGCTAGGGAGAAGGACATCGACCGATTTTGGGTATCATTGGACCGAGTGACCCCTGACCAGGTATTACTTTTATTCTTTACTGCATTGTACTGTACATTGCTCTTTACACTATACTGCACTATTCACTGCACTACACTGTACTATTGACTGATCATTTCTAGTCTTTGTTCTGTACGCTAATCTCTATATCATGTACACTGGTTATCATACTTCACTACATTCACTGCTCAATGTTTATTGCTTACTATTCTTTTCTTTACACTATACTTTGAATTTTTACAAGTCCATTGGGCTGTTTGGCGGGGAGTGAGGATTGGGCTGGCTAATGCGTAGTCGGGACCTTACCTCGAGGCGGATCCTACTAGAGGGTCCATTCGGTCAGGAGTACTAACTCGGGGAGCCAGTGGTCAGCCAGCACTCGGCCTCGATCACTTCAGGATACTGGTGGTCCCTTTAGTCCGCATGCAACGGACTGATCTCCTGGGCCGCGTCGACTTGCTCCTAAAGATGGTGAGAACCCATGCCTCAGAGCTGCTAGTGCCAGAGGGGGACTACACAGCGTGGGCCTGGGTAAATTTGCTGGGACCACTAGGACCTAGCCCAGCTGCTCCTGGTGGCAAGAGGACGAGACGGGCACCGGAGATTGCTGATGCCGGTGCTACTGGAGTTGCTGCTGCTACTAATGATGTTGTTGGAGGGATGAGGGGCCCAGAGATTCCATGGGAGATCCAGACAGTGGTGTATGGCTTTCCCTTCCCTCTTTCGGTTCCAATTCCACCAGCACCGGAGTTTAGGGCTGAGATCGGCCAGGTTTTTCTTCCACCTTTCCTTTAGTTTCTTTATATTTGTCTAGTTTTCTTGAACTATTCTCTTCGTTCTTGCCAGATTGACCAGGCATGGCTGGATCGCACGATGCTAATGGTTACCAGCCTGAGGGCACTGGTTCGACAGATGGATGCCTTTATTCGAGCAGTTGGCATTACTTTTACACCAGTGGCCATCGCGACTATCTTATATCTTCTTTTAGCTTTTATCATACTTCTCTATGTTTTGTTCTGATTCTTTTCTTCCCTTTTGACAACCTTCTGTACCACCTGCTGTCATCATTCAGCCACAGGTTCCCGTTCTGTCTCTGACTCTGATCTCAACTCCCGCTTGGGGTCGTGGATCTCGTGCCGCTTCCTCTAGAGCTCGCTCCAGAGGATCCATTTCTTCTGTCAAGAGTCGCTCCAGAGTCGTATCTTCCTCCTCTGACAGTGATGGTGATGACAGCGATGATGTCAGCTCAGATGAGGCCGGTCCCTCCTCTTGTCGGGTTCGCTCAAGGTCTCACTAAGAGAGAGAGAGAGTTTCCCCCTCGATTACATTCATGATACATTATGATTCACTTATTTTGGATACATTTGGTCTTTTCACAGTCCTGTGTGCCCCAGTTTGATACATTTATGGGCATACGTGACCCTATTTACTGGTTATTGGGCCTGGGTGCCCCTATTTACATTCTGATACATTCTGCCACTTTATAATGTATTTCTGGGCCTTCGTGCCATTTATTGCTTTATATTCATCTGTTGCATGATTTTCTTTTATTTACTGCTCAAACTGTCTTAGATGCATGATACAAATGTCAAAACTCACTCAGGCTTCGAAAACTACAAATATACACACCCACTATGTTTGAACATGGCGGTCGCCACAATCCATCCTGGCAGTCACTACTTTCATAAAAAATGGCATGGCACCTGGTCAACAAGGTGATGTCATTGTACAGTGTACTTTTAAGATGGCAGTCGCCTACTCCAAGGTGGCGGTCGCCACTTTGACTGTAACTTTTGTTGCTTTTTCGATCTCCAGCTTTTTCATGCTTTATAAATACAGCCTTGGAGGCCCCTTTTCTTGCCGCTCTCATCTCAAAATGGCTAATCCCTTCTATGCATGGATTAAGGTATTTTCTCATATCGAACGTTTGAACTTTGCCCCATTCGGCATTAACTCCTTGTTTTCCTTAATGGCCATAAAGATTGACGGACCATTATTAAAAGCTACTACTCAACTATGGGATCCACACTCCCCACGTCTTTCGGTTTGGCCTTGAAGAGTTATGCCCCACTGTGGAGGAATTTGCTGCCATTTTGGACCTGATTCTGTGGAGTTCTGCTGTTGTTCCCACTTTTTTCCTTTCTTCTCGGCAGCAGGTGATACAACTCTATAGCCTATCTAGGATGGATGCTTCTCTTATGAAATTAGATGACTGCCTTGACATTCCATTGATCATTGAGAGGTTCCATCCTCCTGGTGACCTTAGCGACCTTGACTTTCAACTGCGGCGTTGTTATGCTCTTTATTTCTATCTCCTTGTCCAGTATCTTCTTGTTTCTTCTGACAGACGAGTTAGTTGCGCATTGATTGACATCGTAGGTCAGATGTGGATGGAGAAGAACTTTGTACCACTTGTCTTAGCCGAGATACTACTGGGCCTAGATGCTATTTGTCGTGGTGAGACCACTACTTTTGCCTGTAGCCCCTTGCTTCTTCAGGTAAGCTCAAACTTTTCTCTTCATTAGACTTTGTTATACTGTAAGGCTTTTCTCTTACTTTTCTACTTTTGTTGCGGATCTGGCTAATGAAGATGGTAAATCTTGTATAAAAACCATCTACTAATAGGTACGGTGCTGTAGCTTTTCTTTACCGCCCCTATTATCAGATATGCAGCATCGAGGCTGCCTGGCGACAGTACCTCTCTTCCCTGACTGGCCCAGATATGACCTGGCAATGCTCCTGGTGGCAGATCCCTTCCATGACTCTAACTACCATGGATCACCCTAGTGTTCTGCTGATTGGTCTACATCAGACTACTTTTTATTATTCTCATCGGATCATGCGGCAACTCGGTTGTAGTCAGATCATCCTTCGTAGTATTTGAGGCTATTTATTTTCATTTATAATGTGGGCCTCATTTCTAGCATTATATCAGGATGCCTGGCCGTCTCATTCGTGGATGGAGATGCAGGAGCTGTAGTGTCCCGAGCTTTCTACCGAGTACAGGACATGACTGATGCAGTATAGTGAAAAGAAAGACAAGGAAGAAGGGAGAGAGGCAGCAAAAAGGAGGAAGATTTGAGGCCTCCTGCTTTGTTTTAAAGATTTCATATATTTCTTTTTTATTTTGTTTGTAGAGTTTGGGACTTGCGCACCCTTTCTTTTATTTTTAAAACTTCGTAACCTGACGCTAAAGTAATGAAAATTCCACATTATGTTTTAAGAAGGTTCAAAGTTATCCGAAGTATTTCGATTTTTACAATTAAATGATTTTATTATCAAAATATGGAGATAAACTTCTGATAAGAAGCTGCCTACGTATCCCAAGAAAATGGAATTAGGTCATAACGTAGTTCAGGTTCGATTTGCTCTTGGATAATAACACTCTCCTTTTGTGATGCCCTAATTTTTTCTAAGATTGCCCTTTTTGGTTTTTTTCCTTTTGGGCTGCTTTAACTTTTGCCTGAGTTGCCTTTTTGATTTTTAGCTCAGCGAGCTTTTATCATATCTTTATTTTTACCTCAAGGATAGTACTTTTTGAGTTGATTAAAGTTTACTGGAGTGTAGAACACATTACCCTCCAAATCTATTATGAAAACTGCATCACCAGTCATAATGGTTTTAATTAGAAACAGCCCGGACCAGTTCAGCTCGAACATGCCTCTTGGGTTGAAGATAGGGGCCCTGATTTCTTTAAGAACTAAGTCCCCTTCTCTGAGATCCCGGGTCTTGACCCTTTTATTAAATGCTCGAGCTATCCTCCTTTGGTATCCTTGTACATGAAACAAAACCTGCAACCTTCTTTTATCAAATAAGAGCAACTCTTCCATTCGGTTCCTATGCCATTCTGCTTCTAGAATACTAACCTCGGTCATTACTCTTAGCGAAAGGATTTCTACCTCAATGGGTAGCACAACTTCTATCCCGTACACTAAAGAGTATGGCATAGTTCCTGTTGAAGTTCTGATCTACTTCCTATATCCCCAAAGTGAAAATGGCATATGTTGTGGCCAATCCTTATGTGAGTTGATCATCTTTTGCAGGATCTTCTTGACGTTCTTGTTTGTTGCGTCAACTGCCCCGTTGGTCTGCGGTCGATATGGTGACGATTTGTGGGCCTTTATCTGGTATTCTTCGAAGAGATCCAAGTCCTTACCTTAAAAGTGCCAGCCATTATCTGAGATAACCACATGAGGGACCCCGTATCAAAAAATGATGTTTTTCTTGTTGAACTTAGCAACATGAGAAGCTTTCAATACTGAGTAGGAGGCTACTTCCACCCACTTGGTAAAGTAGTTAATGGCCACTAAAATGAACTCGTCCCATTTGACGCCTTCGGTGTTACCCTATCGATTACATCAATGCTCCATACTAAGAATGGCCATGCCGACGTCAGGTTATACTATTGAGATGGGGGAACGTGCATAAGGTTTGCATGAATCTGACACTTATGGCACCTTGACACGAACTGTATACAATCTGTCTCCATTGTCATCCAAAAGTGTCATTGTTGTAGCATCTTCATGGCTAACATATTTTCACTCATGTGAGGCCTACCGACTCGTGCGTGTATCTCTTTCATCAGCTCTTGGCCTTCTTCTGTGCTGATACATAGCTTATTGACCCAAGAATGCCCTCATTTGTACAGTCTGCCCCTGCAGATGACAAACTATGCTGATAGTCTTCATATTACCCTTTTGTCCTTCTTGCTGGCAAACTTGGGATATTCTCCTTTCTCCACAATGTTATGAATGCCAAAATACCATGAAAATTAGTCGATACTCTCCTCGATTGCGGTCGTCAACTCGTATGCTGGCTTTCTATTTGTTTAATTATTAATAGCCTCATTCTAACCTCGAGTGGCATTTCAATCATGGACGCTAGGGTATCCAATGCGTCGGCGAACTTGTTCTATAGTCTTGGCACATGGGTGAAAATCACTTACTCAAAGCACGGTAGCAACTTTTCTAGCTCTTGGTGGTAGAGAATCAATGTTACTTCCCTGACTTTCCATTCTCCTCTTGCTTGTGAAACCACCAGTGCTAAGTCTCCAATGACTTCCAGCTTCCTTGCTGCTAATTCTAAGGCTGCCTCCAATCCGGCAAGCATGTTTCGTACTCAGCTTAGTTATTGGTGACTTCGAAATTGAGTTTTAGAGACAAAGGAATGTGCGATTCGTCAGGAGTGACAAGGAGAACTCCTATTCCATAGCCATACCGATTGGAGACGCCATCAAAATATAGAGTCCACTTGTCGTCCCCAACTCCCATTAGCTGTTCATCAAGGAACTAGAATTCTGCATCTTCATCCTCTTTCACTGGTTGGTAGGCTAGAAACTCTGCTACCACTCTACCTTTGACTGACTTCCGGGTAACATACTTAAGATCAAATTCTGATAGCAACAACAACCAACGGGCTAGCCTTCCTGTCAATGCAAGCTTCTCAAATAAGTACTTTAATGGGTCCATCCGGGATATTATGTTCACTGTGAAAGACAGTATGTAATGCCTCATCTTTTGGGAAGCCTAAACCAAAGCCCAGCATATTTTTTCCAGTGGTGTGTATCATATTTTTTTCCCTGTCATCTTCTTCCTTAAATAGTAGACTGCCTTTTCAGTTCTAGTTTCACCCTCTTGTGCCAGCATACATCCCATAGCTGAATCAGTCACTAATAAATAGAGGATTAATGGCTTATTAGGTTCAGGAGGATCTAGAACAAGTAGATTTTGCAGGTACTATCGCACGACATCGAAGCCGTCTTGGCATTTTTGATCCCTTTCAAATTTGACTCCTTTCTTCAGAAAGCAGAACAACTGCTCACATGTAGTTGTCAGTTTTGCGATGAATCAACTGATAAACTATATCTTACCCAGGAAGCCCCTAACTTCTCACTCAGTCCTCGGGAGAGGCATTTCCAAGATTTTTTTAATCTTTGACGGGTCGACCTCGATGCCCCATTGAGTGATCATAAATCTAAGCATTTTTCTGGTGATAACTCCAAAGGCACACTTCTGTGGGTTGAGCCACATTTTTTACTTTCAAATCCTTTCAAAGAACTTTCGCAGCGCTACAATGTGGTCATCCCGATCCTTGAACTTGACTATCATATCATCCACATATACCTCAACCTCCTTATGTATCATGTCATGTAGTAAAATAGTGGCAGCCCTCTGATAGGTTACCCCTGCATTCTTCAAACTAAACGGCATCACACGATAACAATAAATGCCCCATAGTGTAGTGAATGCCGTCATTTCTCTGTCCTCGGGATCCATTAGAATCTAATTATACCCGCAGAAGCCATCCAAAAATTATAACAAGACATGCCCTGTCGTACTATTTACCAAAACATCCATATACGGCAGTGGAAAGTTATCTTTCGAGTTGGCCTTGTTGAGATCTCAAAAATCCACGCAAACCCGGATACGACTGTCATTCTTTAAAATTAGCACAACATTGGCTACCCACTTCGGATACTCGGTTACCATTAAGAATCCAGCATTGATCTGTTTGGAAACTTGTTCTTTGATCTTCAGAGCCCATTCTGGCTAGATTCGTCTCAACTTTTGTCTGACCAACTTAGCATTAGGTTACAAGGGGATATAGTGTTAGACAATGTCGAGATCAATTCTGGGCATATTCTCATAAGACCATGTAAATACATCTTTGAATTCTTTCAATAAAGTTATTAATTGTTCACGTTCAACTAAGGATAAAGAAGAATCAATTTGTATATTTTGTGGGTTAGTTTCATTACCCAAATTTATTGACAAAATTTCTACAATTATTGGTTGGGCGCAAATTTCTTCTTCTCTTTTTATTATAAGTTTTATTATAAGTTTTGGTAGAGAGTAGATGGCACTGCCTGGATGTTTGGGTCATGCAACCATGGCTGACCAAACAACAGATTGAAGGAGGCTGTCACGTCCAGCACGTGAAACTCAACTAACGTCTTTAAAGGCCCTACTGATACCGTAAATGATACCAGTCCCAACACATCCCTCCTTGTATTGTCATAGGCTCAAACTCATTGACTACAGGGCGTGACCTGAACTGGCTTCATCCCCAAAAAATTATAGTCCTGAGTGGGAAAACATTCAAGGCTGAACCGTTGTTGATTAGTGTTACTGGGACATACTTTTCTAAACACTTGACTGTAATGTGCAGAGGCTTATTGTGACTATTCCCTTCTAATGGTAAATCTTTCCCAAAAAAAGAGGTCACTTTAGGCTCTGCGGCTAGCAGTATTAATCAAATCAACTGTTCAACGGTCGCATCTATCGATACATTGGCTTTGTTCAGAACTTTCAACACAACTTGCCGGTGCCGATGTGAAGCCATCAACAACCCCTATATGCTAATGTTAGCCTGCATCTTCTTTAGCTGCTTTAGTACAATGTTATTCTCTTCTTCATGTTCCTTCTCTTTTCCCTTCCCGCTTAGTTGTCCACTTTCAAGCTGAGCCAGCTTGAAATGCCGCCCACTTCTAGTCAGATGCTCTATGCCTTCCTCGGGATCCCACCATCCCAACATTATACTTTCAGCCTGCCTTACCTCATCCACGCATAGGGGCTTTCAAATGCCCATAGATCATTTAAGTCACTGACCGCCGCTCTTCTTCTTCTTTCCTCGTCATCCTCAATGGCCCCACATATTATCGACCTCTTCCCAAATGTCGTCTCACAAATAAAACCCACCTATTATTCCTAAGCGGCCCAAAAGTTGGTCCATTCAGCCCCTAATTTTAGTACAACCCTCACTAATCAATAGGATTGCATATCATCAACATATACCTCCTTCTCAAAAAGTTGAGGTAGGGTAATGTCGTCAAGCACATGGCCAAATCTATATGGCCATGCTGGGTAATCCAATGGCCAGTCGTCCACCTCATTATGTTCCTCCTCTTCTTGTTGGTTAACTTGGATTGCCACTTGATACCCCTCCCAGGCATTATTGTTCCACCCTTTCATCATATCCCAGCCATTCCCAACCATAATCAGTGAAAAAGCTGTTTGATCCTTAGTAGGTGAAACATGCGGGCGTGGCAGATGCTCTGTACAGATGTACTTCTGACTATTCTAGAGACATGCAGTTTACCCCAGCTTACTTGGCATGGTTTAGCATAGGGTTGGTCGTGACATTTGGCTTTAGAGTTGCATATGGTGGATGGATTACTTTGTTATCGATGTGATCCTAGATCTCATAACGCGGCCTCATACACTTATCAGTCAGATGTCCGTGACCCTGGTGGTAGGCGCAGTACTGAGAAGCATTATACCGTAGCGGTAGGGGATTAGGTACGGGCATGGGGTCCAACAGCTTGATAAGCCCTTTCTAGACAAGTCAATTTAGAGCTGTGGATAATGAAATGCTGAGGGGAGTAAAGACTTTCTTTGGCCTTTGTTGCTGCTGCTGACTGCTGTTTGACTGTTAGGTATTGTTTAATTATTGGGCAGAGGATGAAGGGATCAAAAGGTTAACCTCGTTCGAGCGAGAAATGATGTTGGCAGAAGCAGACTAATTTTGGTTGTTAGCAGGGAAGGTCTTTCTTGGTTTCTAATTGGGCACGGCTTTCTCAATGTCTCTAGACTGAATGGCATCCTCAATCTACACCCCAGCATCAAATAGCTTCTCAAAGTTATAAAGCGGTTGTGTGATAAGATAACAATTCAGGGGGGACTACAAAATTTTCACCATAATTCTCACTTGTTTTTTCTATTTTATGCTACAATTAATTACCCAAAAAAAAATTCTAATCTTAGCCACCTCCAGGGAGAGACACCACATTTGTGCTGCCCTAGAAAGCGATCGGTGGAACAATTGGGCATTTAGTGTTAGGGTTGGTATACTGAAAATCATATTTTTAGTATTCAATTTTATTTTTAATAAAATTAGTTTTTATTTTATGAGAATCTTTATGAACAATGTATGTATATCATTTATTTGTTATACATAGATATCCAATATTATGTATAGTCTTTAATTTGGTGTGTAGAGTACGACTTATACACAGAAAATTAAATTTTAGGTTCTTGCAGAATATAAGTTTTATGTTCACAGTTTTGATAAAAATGGACATACCATCGGTACGACTGTGGCACAGAGTTTTAGTAAACCTGTCTTGGTTACGGGGAACAGATAATAGCATCGTCTATTGTTCCGACTCTCTGTGCCAGTACACTTTGTGTATATTGAACGCGGCATTTGGGATAATTAATTTAGTATTTACTACTGACTATATAAATTAATTCACACCCAAAGATTATTATGAATAGTGCTTATCCTCTTAATCCTGAAATAATTATTGATTTGTGTATATTTAGTTTTCGTTCTTTTGATTCATCAGATGGTACAATCTTATATGGACCTATATTCCCGGTGAGTTGGATAGCGATATTAATTATCTGGTAAATATTAATTATTGACGGAATTCGCGTCCCGAAAGATTGGGTTTGACGATACCCCCTTAAGGATGCTTATAAGTTTTGACCGGGCCAAACTCTGTAGGTAGATTTAATTATCCGGCGGTCAAATAAGTTAAGCGGAAGGGCTTAAGAAATATGAAAATGCCGATTAAATTAAATTGTCAGTAATTAAATTTAATTGGCGGGCATCGGAAATCTTAACGTGGGGAGAAATTGTAAGCATTTAATAACAGGAGCTTAATGCAAGAAGGTTTTGAGATTATGGTCAGAGTGCAATTATAATTATTTAGTGGTGTGAACTGTAATTCAGTATTTTATGAAAATTGTAAAAACCACTGTATCTTTTCATAATTGCAGAAACTGCCCGTGGGTATCTATGTTTCACTGGAAGTCTTATTGATAATTACTCTCTAGGTCCTTGCTGTAACCCTATATATACGCGGGTAAACTGAACCACTTTTGATTGATTTTTCATATCATTATAGATATATTAATTTTATCTTTTAAAAACTTAAAAAAATATATCGGGGTTCTGCCGGTACAAGTTCTCAGAGGATCGTAACCCACACTACGTTCGAGGATCGCATAAGAGAATACGGTAGAAGATCTGACAGGAGCTTCAACTCGAAATCAAGTCGTAGTTGAAGATTAGATTTACAAGAGGTATTCTTCTAAATTAACTTTGGTTGTACGGGTTTTATTTTGATCGTTATTCGTCAAAAGTTTCATCTGGAACCCCTTCCAGCGTTTTCCCGTTTAGTAAATTTTTTACCAAAAATAGTTTTACAAAAATAAAGATCTTGATAGTTTTGCCTTCAACAAATTGGTATCAGAGTCGTTTTGTTTTTTGTTTATGATTATCGGCGCCGGGTAGATTTAGAAGTGTGATAACTTTGTTTTGCATGCATTTTAATCCCGATTTTATAATTATCTATTATTTTTATGTTTGATTGAATGGTTTAAATGGATGATGATTTAATTAATTTTTTAACCACGGGGTTGACTGTGTTAGATTAATTAATTTTTAGATCGAATGTGAGCCTACGGGACATATATTTCGATATAAAATTATTTTATGTTTTTTAAGTTTTTTTTCTAATTTATTAGAAAGAAAGAAAAAAAGATCAGGTATGGAACGTCGGCGGTGGATGCGACGGCAAACGGCGGTTGATCCAGTGGTTTAAAGCTATAGAATTTTTTTTTTGGCAATCCAGAAATTTTTTTCTAGATATTAGATAAAAGAAAGATAAAAAGATGGAAGAATATCGAAAAATATGAGCAAAGTACGCCGCTGAGATTTTTCTTGCTGCGCTACTGGACTTGATAATTTGTTTCTCAATGTGCATTCAAATTAATGGTCCACCTTCAACGTCATCATGGGTATCCATGATTTGAGTGATAATCCACGTGGAGATAATGGTTTAAAAGGATCAAGGAATTCTTGGTATGCTAATAGCCTCAGCATGATTACATGATGACTCAATGGATGATGAGTTATGATTGATGCCACATGTATTTTGCATCATCATGGATGAAAAAAATTGAAGCGCAATCCCAGGAAGCGAAACAGTGAGCTTTTTCCCAACAGCGGCGCCGGTTTTCAGCAGCGCCAAATCAAGCCGCAGCAAATAAACTGAAACCGCGGCAGTGAAATCCCAAGCACAGCGCACTGAAGCAAATTCCAGGCGCCAACTCAGTGCCAGGCTGGCGCAATCACAGTCCCAAACCGCAGCAGTGATCTCCAAACAGAGCTTCTTTTCGAAACAGCTTTGGATCCAAGCGGCGGGTGTTTTGGTTTGCAAAGCTTGGGCTGTTTTATTCTCGGCAGTATTTTTTTTCAAAGAGAAAAAGAAAATCCAATTTTCTGGAAAAATCAGTGGCGGATTTTTTTGGAAGCAAGTTTTAATCCAAACGCACAAAAGGCGCCAGATTTCTTGTGTCGCAGCAGTGTTTCGGTGAAAGCAAAACAGCTGTGGCTTATCTTTGGATTGAACTGGGAAAGCTGGAATTATGCGATAATTGGGAAATTTAAAATTTATTTAGAACATGAGACTGAAATTTTTTAGAGTTTTATTTGGATTATAAAATCGGAATAATATTTATTTATCTTGTATTTAATTTATTTTTATAATTTAATTGCGTGAATGATATTTATTGATTTTATTTATCCACTTAATTTAATTAATTCGAATATTCGGTTTTAATTAAAATATTTTGTAATAAAAAATAAAATTAAGTTTTTTTTAATTAATTAATTTTAATTAAATAAATTTTTTTTATATATTTTATTTTTTACAAAATATCACGTTTAAGATGATTTTTTTTAAAAATCAAATATCTTTGAAAAATGTAAAAATTAATTTCAATTTTTGAATTAATTAAATAAAAATATATTTAATCAAAATAAATTATTTTTCAAAAAATTTGAAATGAAAAATAAAATAAATAAATGCCTTTAATCACTATTTTAGCTGAAAAGTTAGAGAAAAAACTGTGCATTTACTAAAATTTTATTTATTATGCATTTAAACACGAAAAAATTATTTGATAAATTAAAATCTTTGGAATCGTATACACGGAAAGATGTTTGATTCTTTCAGATCGTGTGACATTCGAAAGATGGTTTGATAAATCAGAATCTTTAAAATCGTGTACACGAAAAGATGCTTGATTCTTTCAGATCGTGTGGCCTTCGAAATTAATAAATTTATTTTAATTAAACAGATTTTTATAACCGTAAAAAAATATTTTAAAATCTAAGTAGGAGAGGAAATTTATTCACAGATAAATCCTGTGGTCTCCACCGTTAATTTGTAGGCGATGCAATAAAACCCTGCGTATTGGCAGTAAGGCCTTCCTCCCCATCGGACAGATTAATTGCGGTATCGCCAGTACAAACCTCCTTTAGGGATAATTCTAGATAATTGTTAGTGTGAATTACTTCTCCATCTAAAGGGTTCATTGTGAAGCGATTAATTTGAGATTAGGTGATGGTTAACACTTAGTTATATATAATAGTATATTCTCCATTTGAGTCACTACTATTATATACTAGATCGAAATTATGTCAGCTATTTAATTTTACTTGGCATGGTCAGTTGCCTAGATAGTAGAATTAAAAAGAATTAGCGTATCTGGTCTTATGAAAGACAGTAGACGTCCACCTATCGTGGCATGCTATTCTCGCGTTATCAGACTGCTGGCGAATTAATTTTAAAATGGTAGAGCGAACCAACTTAAAATGAATTCAAAGTTTTGCTCATCATAATTAACGATTTTTTAAATTATGTGATTCTCAGGATTAAAATAGATTTCAACCGACTCGCTTTAATACTCAAAGAAAACAAACTTACATGATCAAATTTTGTTGACTGAAAATGTAACTTGGATGTTGCTTTAACTACAAATGGTATTCCTTCAATACTAGAAAATGTGTCTATTTCAGAAAAAGGTTCTCCCTCGGGGCCGAAAGACATGAAGAAGAAAAATGTTCAGAAACAAGAAAACACATTCTCCAGGGTAGTTAGTGGGCCACAGGCTGGTATGAAAAAGTCGAAAGGCAGATGTTTTCACTACAACCAGACCCGGCACTGAAAAAAAGTTATGTCCAGTATTTCTCAGAAGGCAGAACAAACACGATAATTTATGTTCACTGATTGTGGAAACATGTTTAGCGGTGTTATCTACTTGTACCTGGTGTGTAGATACAGGAGCTACTAATCATGTCTTTAATTCATTGCAGGGGTTCTAGAAAACCCGACAACTTAGTGATGGGGAGATTTACCTACATATGAGCAATAATACAAAGGTAATAGCAGTTGCAGTAGTAGATGTCACTCTCAGTTTTGGTAGAAATCAGGTTTTAATATTGAGAGATTACCTTTATGTACCTTCCATTAGAAGGAAGTTAGTTTCTGTTTCTGGATTGGCTAAAGACGGATATTTTGTTTATTTTAATAACTCTGTGGTTATTAAGGATAATAAACATATTATCTGTTCTGGTACATTGGTGGATAATCTTTATATTATTACTCTAATCTCTCCTACTCTGCAACTAACTGAAATGAATAACACATCTAATTTACCATATAAGAGAAAGTTTCCCTTTTTAATAAACCAAACGTTTCTTTGGCACTTACGCTTAGATCATATTAATCTAAAAAGGATAAACAGACTGGTAGCATATGGACCTTTGAGTTCATTAGAACTGGAGGCACTTTCAGTCTGTGAATCTTGCTTAGAGGGTAAAATGACCAAGAGGCCATTTTCGGCCAAAGACTATAGCGCTAAAGAACCGTTGGAGCTGGTTCATTCTGATGTGTGTGATCTTATGACAATCAAGGCTAGAGGTGGCTTTGAGTACTTCGCCAGTTTTATTGATGACTACTCAAGGTATGGATACATTTACCTGATGCACCATAAGTCTGAATGCTTTGAGAAATTCAAAGAATTCAAGGCAGAAGCGGAGAAGCATCTGGGTAAAAGTATCAAATCACTACGATCCGACCGTGGTGGGAAATACCTCTTAGGAGAGTTTAAGGACTACTTGTCATCAGAAGGGATTACATTCCAGTTGACTGCACCTGGCACTCCTCAGCAGAATGGTGTAGCAGAAAGAAAGAATATGACTTTTATGAAGGTGGTAAGGTCAGTGATGAGTTATCCAGGTTACTACATTCGTTTTGGGGACTCGCTTTAGAGACAGTGGCTTACATTCTGAACATGGTACATTCTGAACGGGGCGTAGCCTAGTCTCAAACACATTTGGATTTGGGGGTGTCCAGCACATGTGGTGAATGGGAATGCGCGTAAGTTGAAATCGAGGACAGAAGTCTATTTCTTTGTGGGTTATCGCAAGGGAACGAAGGGTGGTCTATTTTATAATCCTAAGGATCAGAAAGTTATTGTTAGCACAAATGCCTAATTCTTGGAAGAGGATTATATTGTGGACCATAGGCCCAATAACAAAATTGTTCTAGAAGAACTAAGAGAAAATGCTAGTAGAATAGAAGAGGAATCACAAGTAACTGATATTCCATTACCTCGTCGTAGTGGGAGGATTATCGGGACGGGTGCAAATCAAAAACAGGGTGCTAATGCATAGGGTTCAGATTATGCACAGCCTATTACTGCTAGTACACAGACACAGGTAGTGCCTCGTCGTAGTGGGAAGGTTGTTCATCAACCTGACTGGTATATGTTTTTAGGAGAGTCTTTTGACAGGATCCCGACAGAACTGGATACCAAACCCTGTAACTACAATGAAGCACTACAAGACAAAGATGTAGATCTTTGGCAAAGGGCTATGAATTTAGAAATAGAATCTATATATTCCAATTAGGTCTAGGAACTTGTAGAACCACCCGAAGGGATAAAACCCATTGGATGCAAGTGGATCCACAAGAGGAAGATAGGAGTAGACAGGAAGGTTGAAACCTTCAAAGTTAGGCTTGTTGCTAAAGGGTTCACTCAGAAAGAAGGGTTCAAGTATGAGGAAACTTTTTCACTGGTAGTTATGCTTAAGTCTATCTAGATTCTCTTATCTATTGCTGCATATTCAGATTATGAAATCTGGCAAATGGACGTCAAGACAGCTTTCCTTAACGGAAGTGTTGACGAGTGTATCTATATGACACAACTAGACGAATTTATTGCAAAGGGCCAGGAGCACATGTTGTGCAAGCTTAAGAGCTCCATTTATGGACTTAAGCAGACATCGAGGTCTTGGAACACTCGGTTTGATCAATCTATATAGTCTTATGATTTTGATCAAAGTCCGGAAGAGTCATGAGCGTACAAGAAGCCTGACGGAAGTGTGGTGATTTTCTTAGTACTTTATGTAGACGATTTCTTGCTCATCGAAAATGATGTGGGGGCATTATCTCTGGTTAAAGTATGGTTATCTAGGCAGTTCGATATGAAGGACTTGGGAGAAACCAGTCACATCCTTAGGATCAAGCTTATGCGAGATCGAAAACAAAGGATGTTGGGCTTATCACAAGTAAAGTATATCGATGATATTCTTGCTCGTTTTAGCATGTAGGATTCGAAGAAAGGGTTTCTCCCTTTTAGGAATGGAATCACTCTATCCATGGATCAGTGTCCTAAGACACTTGATGAGATAGA